>BEXV01000448.1:56785-68737 GCA_003118195.1 Hemicentrotus pulcherrimus
GGGGGGGAGGGGGGAACACTTATTTTGTGTTTAAATACTCTTTACCCCCCCCCCCTCCTAAAGCAATAAAAGGAAGGTAGAATTATGGTTGCTATCTTTTTTAAACTATTTTTTTTGCAGGGGTGACAACATCCCCCTAGATCCGACACTGGTACATATTCTTATTTACAAAAGGCTTGTATACCTACCCTACCGCCCAAAAGTGAGGTTTAATACCAAAAGATAATAGTTGTTATTTCTTCATTAGAATGGGAAATATTGGGTAAATCATTAGACCTAATACCTTGGGCTTTTTTGTTATTTTTTGTTATATCTTGGGAATGATCAGAAACGATAATGTTATCAGTATTATTCTTATATTATTATTATTACCAATTATCATCATTTTGTTTTGTTATTATAATCATTGATATTGTAATCATCGTCATTTTTAAAATTATTATTAGAAGAAGAATTTCGAGAACTATGGAAAGAAAAGAATAGGATACTAATGGCATTAATCCAATATCGAAAAATTGGAGGAAAAATGGAGAGCAATGGAATGGCAGATAAACAAGGTCCAAGGTGAATGTGGCGAGACAGATGATTACATCTACTTATAACTTGATTATATTGATAGCCTCGTTCCGATCTAATTACGTCAAAAGGCTGACAGTATAATCGCCGGAATAAAAAGTAATTGGCCAGCGATATTGGTAATCTTCCTCAATGAACCCAATAATAGAGAAATGAAATTCCGACAAATATCCCTTCGTTCTTTGCCTTCCTTTTGGAGAATGTTATCATTTTTATTTGTATTTCATTTAATCTATTACGTCGGCTATCTGAAAGAAAGGGGCACCACCACCATGTATTGTCTGAAGCTCCTTTTGGCAGTTGGGTGACGTTTTTATGCTATTACATGTACTTCAATGATCAAAATGATATTCTATCCTTTCCAGATAGTTTCTGTATGAGTTATTCTATGTTTTTAATTAGAAACCATGAATAACGGAATGGCGCTGTAGTGGTGTTTGACATGCGGAACGCACGGTCAGGTCTAACAGTATCCAGCTGAAGTCACGTGATCTGTCAACCTGGGAAAGCGATCAATTTGTTTGAGAGCTTTTCATCAGCTCAGATTCATTACAAGATTCACTCACAAAGTAGCGCTACCATAAACAATGTCCATGATCAGGGGCTAATAGCTTTATGTTTACACCACCCTCACATAGCCCTCAAACCTGAGCTGATCCTGGAAATAACCAATCATGATTGTATTAGCTGGTATGCTATAGGAAACAAAATGGCGGATTTAGACAATATGACACCTCTGCATTGTCTTTATAGCTTACAGTTTGTATGCCTAAGTCAATGTGCCCATGCCCTTCGGAAAAAAAAACATGCTTTCCTAGTAGTAAGGTAAAACAAGGTGACATGACATTTGCTCCTGCGACAATTGCTCCGGGCTTTATTTCGTCTAAAATTAAGGGTTAGGGTTAGGGTTTCAATAGGGTTTTATGTTAGGTTTAGGGTTAGGTTTAGGGTAGGGTATAGTGTTGAATCCAGGGTTGAAGTTAGCCATTCGATTAGTACATGAAATTTAGAGCGGAGCAATTGTCGCCGGAGCAAATGTCATGGCATCTAAAACAATCGTCAAACAAAGAAATTCTTTGATGCTGCCATCTCTGAACTTTGGCACAGTTTCCTCCAGTTTAATATGAAAATTGGAAAAAGAAAGCCAATCTCTGCTCCTCGAAAAAGGACATGACAAACGCGATAGAAACTACCTAAAAAAATCATCTCAAGAACGATTCCAATATCATTTTGTTTATCCTTTGGCAGTGATGTTCAGATTATGTGGACCTTATAGTAAAATACTAAAACTGCCTTAAGTTAATTTTTCGAAAGTTGTTGACTCTCCTCTCCTGATTCGAACCCATGACTTTTTTATTTTATTCGACAGGCAGTCGCCTTATCGTCTGAGCCACCTCGCCTCTGATACGCCTTATAGGTCAACCTAACTATACGTTGGCTCATATTTTCATGTAAACATAATTATGGAATGTTATTCTCTTGACCCCCGTTACTTCACGGGAAGTATGTTTGTACCCCAGTTACACGCTCTGAGCGCCATAAACCATGACCAATGCTCATCATAACAACCTTAACATTATTGAGACATCGAGTAGCTGCCCATGAAGGAGGAGGNGGAGAATATATCAGCTGCCCAGACAGCGAAAGATTATCTACAATCATGTCCCACACGGAAATTTCTTAAATTGATAGTTAGGTTCACAAAATAGTTGTGGGTCCTACAGTAGCACACGATCAAAAATCTATTAAAATCCGATTCACAATGCAAAAAGAAAAAGAAAGAATTGTTTTTATTTGAATTTGAAATTAAAATATATTCCCTGGGTAAACACAGTGCTCAATACATCGAAGATGTCTTTAAGCGCATTACATATATTATTACCATGTTCATTAGATTCACGCTTGCCCTCAACCAATGAATTTACATCATCCACTCCCTGGGGAACATTCCAGCAAGACGCAATTCTGAAGACAATATGAAGAAAAAGAAGATATTCAACAAGTTACATTTCATTTTGTTTTGTTAGAACCAAATTAATGATGGCTGATGATGATCGTTCCTAATGAGAGAGAATAAAGATTATGAAAGGGATTTATAGCTCGTAATGTAGTGATGCTCGCGTGAGCTGATGAGATAAAACTAATTCCTAAGTGTTGTCGACACAAGAATATGATTATCATTAAGCAGATAAGTGACTGCAAATCAATATGCATGCCAATGACATTGTAACATGATCACGAATGCCTATTCACATGATAATATCCTCATTTGATGAATGTCTTGCACCGCGTTCAATCTACACATATCCTCTTTTATTGCGAAAGAGGACATAAATTGATTGCATGGTGTAGTCAACATATTGTCCCTTCCCCCACGAATAATTACTCCCTGGATCATTTAATTATCCACCTTGCGATTGATGATGCGGACAGGATGAGTCTCACCAAGGACAGTACCCGTTCTTCCTCAGCCAAAAATTAATATTGAGGGCACACCACCGTCACCAGGGCGTAAAGTGAACAGCAACGAGAGCTGACTGAAATTGCCGGTGTGCGCCCAGACGAAAAGAGATATGGGGGAAAGAAGGCGTGATGCGAGCTGGGGAAAACAATAAGAAAGGTCTTCTGGGAAAATGGGATGGATGACAGTGAAGCAGAGAGAGAAAGAGAGAGACAGAGGGGGAGAGAGAGTGAGAGAGAGAGAGAGGGAGAGAGTGTGAGAGAGATGGAGTGGTGATTATGTAAAGTTATACATGCTAACATAATGATTTAAAGGGTTGTGAGAGAGAAACGAGAGGTTGTAAAAAGTAGAATAAAAGATTGGAATACGTGCAGAACCAACACCAAGACAGAGAGAAAGAGAGAGAGAGAGAGATGAACTAATCAAGATGAAAATAGAGGGATAGAGATAAATAGGATGTGATACATCACGGAGCACACACACACACACACACGCACACACACAAGCACACACAAATGGGAAATAGAGAAAAATCACCAGAGACACAGAAATATAACACAGAGAAATACATAAACATAATAAAGCAAGAAATCAAATTTAAAAAAAAAAATAAACTGAAATAGAGTTATTGGTGATAAGAAAGTAATTAAGATATCTGTATATGTCTTTTGTAACACGACATGTTTACCAATTAGTTTTCGCTTTATATTGAAAAATAATCAGCCGCTTTTTAAATTAATTTCATGGCAACATTTAGGGAAGATTTGTGTGTGAGGACCATGCATGTTAATTTCCATATTTCATTTTTACCTACGATGTGCTCCAAGTCAGAGTAATATAAGATTTGGAAATATGGCACAAACGAAAAAAAAAAAACACAATACAAACTAGTAATGCTTATTGGTACTACATGTACAAGTAGGTCAAAACAAATATTATGATTAACAAGGATAACATGAAAAATGAAGTTAACAGCAGGTTGTTGAAAGAAAGCACATCCGTGCCATCCCCCGCTAAGGAATTACGACTGCATCATTTCTCTCCCTCACTCCTCTCTTCACTAAGCGGGTTTTTATTTTCACTTCTCGCTGGGGAAACATGACCTGCTGATGAGCAAATAGCCAGGGGTCTGCTATTAGACACACTTTCGCGATGCCCTTGATCTTACGACAGGACGCAGACATGCAGCGTGATTTCTCTTCGCTCCTTCGCCAGAAAGAAAAAAACGGTGGCAGCAGTGGGATAGGGGTATGGGGCTGGAGGTGTACAGAATGATAGCATGGTGTCGCTTGTTTGTGGTGTTTGATATAGGGTAAGACTTGCACATAGCCCCGGGCTGTTATGGCGTGCGAAACACTGACTACTACTGTTTCAGGGGACGAGCCTTGTAAAAACACGTTGTCGATGCTTGAAGCATGACTGGTTTATGTACATACCTGATGACTAGGTAGCATGGTCATGCCAGTCTAAAAGACCCACATACATACTTAATAGTTGTCATACATGAACAGGTGCTAACTGTAGGTGTAAAGGAAAAACGCATTCACTGGCTAGCAGCTTTAATAGTTTAAAAGTTTCGGTAGTCAAGCCAGACGTTTTAATGGTCTTACGATAGTAGCCCAAAGAGCCTAACGATACAGTTACTGCATTATCATAGCTTGATACTCCCAGCAGTGGATGATTTCCATGGGTTTCGACCCCATGATTTGTATATGTCTTACATAGTTGTATTTGCAGACACACCGCTATGCCATTAAAACATCTTTATATTTAGCATAGGGAAATGAACAGTTTGTTGAATGACAATATTTCTCAAGTTGTAGAAGAATAAACACCTTTTTTTTTATAAAGGAAGCATCAATTCATCCCACATGTTGGGCAAAAAACATCAAATCTGTTAAAACGTCATGTTTGCATATGTAACTTTGATTCATACCCTTTACGATTCCAGGCACCACATTTCTCATGTACATTGAGTTTAAATAAAACTGATTTAGATGTCGATAGATATTACCCTAGCCTACAAGACATGCTGAAGTGTGTGGAAGTTGGGGGAATTTGTTTTGGTTGGCTGTATTTGTCCTCCAAACAATATGTCATCGATGGCGCCCCTATAGAAAGGGCTACCGTGTTCGTATTTAATTGCGAGTAATAATAATTCAATCCAACTGTAGTCCCTTGGATGGGCTATATCACCAAAGTCATGGCCATGCATACGAGTTACTAGATAATTAAATTCATTACTTCTTTGATTTACATTCCCTTAGAACAATGTCAGTTCATCATGTTCAATGACGAGTATCATTTCCCATTCATGCCATGGTTACAGGGACAGGAAACAATCATTTGACCTTTATCCAGGAAGTTAATGTGTCTACTTGGTTTAGCCATAGACAAAGGTTTAGCCTTGAGGTTACTTCTCAAAATCTGATTCCCAAATGACATGTACATGTACTTTTTATTCATTTTATTCATGTATTATCTACATTGTAATATTACAGACAATTAGCTAGTATTGAAGAAAAGAAACGCGCAACGGGAGCTTCAGGCAATTTGTTACCGTTTAGTTCAGCTTCTGTTACATATTTTACTCACACTATGCTTTTTTCCATCCGAAATTGTTGAACTTATTATTTTCACAGTCCCCAGATATTGCATCATACCTCAACTTCTATGAACCACTTCGGAAAGAGAGAGAGAGAGATAGAGACCCGTGGTTTTGTTTATACTAGGGCATCAGTTGTTAAATATCTTATCATTGAAAAACAGAACGGTTTTTCTGTCCATGGAATTGAACCAACTTGCATATATCTATATCCTCTTTTGGTCGCATATTCTATCACATGAAATACATTTAAGGACAATTTCATAGCACTGGGAATACAACCTAGACTAAAATAAAAACATTTTCAAATTCAGAGTATCTTTATAGAATTGAATCTTTTTCTTGAATGCCATCCACGTATCACTCCACGGCGACAAATAAACTCTGCGCTAATCTTATCTGTAACACATTCGTGCCATGTTATCTCATTTATATGCAAGTTGTTACGTTATCTGCGTTTCAATTTGTTCTCAAATATTGCTTGAAAATCGGCTAATGGAAGTATAAATGGTAGGAATATTTAATCATATTGTGTATTCCAAATTAATAACGTTACTTAATGTAACATGTATATTTTGTCGGCTTCAAATAATTTTCTTAAGATGACGATGTTGCAATGGTGAATTGATGACTATATCTAGGATTGTCGAGAAATATACGTGTTTATGTGTTAAACGGTTACTATGGATACATGTATGTAAGATGGTAAGGTACCCGGAGGGCGGTAACTAAATGACTCAACGATTGAAGGTTTCTTGGAAGACTGTTATGGTTAGAGGCGTCAGGGAAAGACGAATTGATACACGTGCACTATGTATGCTCAGCTCACAGCTGTCTCTTCCCAATGACATCACAATGATTGTCTCGTTTAAGATCTAAATGGCATCATGTGACGCTGCGACACACACACATATACTTCGGCCAAAACTGCTTGGTTTTATGTAGGAGTGTCGTGGTCGAGTGGATGCGCCACCGGACTGTGGATCGCATGGTTCGCGGTTCGAGTCCCGTCGCAACCCTAATGTCCTAAGGCAAGACATTTATCTTCATTTGCCACTCTAAACCCAGATGATTAATGGGTACACGGTACAATGAAAACGTTTATGTGGGCGTATTGTCATGTATGCGCTTGTAAAATTGCGCCTTGCCGTAATACACCGAATGGAGTGGAGCAGAGCTTAACACTAACGTGTGCGGATTAGTAATCGAATCCAAATGACCAGGATAATACGGGCTAGACAAATGTGTTTATGATTAGTATTATTAATTCCCTTCACTAAACAAATTGTATTCCTTCAGCCCTTTATCGCACAACATTATTTAAAATACCCCCAAGCCTAAACCTGACCTAAAACCCAAATTTCCTCATACCACTTGCTTCATATCCCGGAGCAGTTGACGTCGGAGCGAGATTCAGTTCTTCCATCGTTGAATTACTGAATTAATGTATCAAGAAGTGCGATTATCAAGAAGTGCGATTATTTGAAGTATGCCACATACTTCATACGTTAACCCATTTAACAAATTCTGTTATTCTTTTATAAATTAAGGACACTCAATGGCAATCACTTTGCATCCTACATTTTGGTTATCAGATGAATGAACAAACAAGAAAACAAATACAAAGGACCGAAGTGAAGTAAGTAAGGGAACAGATGATGGATTGGAACATGTTCCCTCCAATCAGTTCGCCTGTGTGTTTCTCGATTAAATCGTCCGATAGATTTCCTCAAAACGTCTTGCCCCAGTTGACAATGATTTGACCGGAATCTGGCGGTCTCAGCAAGTTTGCTCAGCAGGCCATTAAACTTGGCTGAAATGGATTATAGAAGTGCCGAAATGGAGCATAAAGACGTAATTTTCCTCCCCTTTCTTCCTTTTAGGAAGAAGTTGAAGATGGTCAGTAGGCGAAAGGAGAAGTACAAATTTGCAGAAAGCTCTCAGGTCAGTGATTGAATAGGCTTGTTTATTTGTACAGAGTTGCCAGTTGAAATCTTTGTATTTATTATACAGTTTATTTACATTGTTCATTGTTAATGTAAATCCATTTATTAACTCTTACATACTTGGAATAAAAAGGCTTTTCATGTAGGCTTAAATAAATGTTCACATTTGAAAATTGAAGGTCTTTTAAACATGAGAGTGATCGCAATAATTTGCGACGAAAACAAAATTAAGAAAGTATGCACCACTTATAGCACCTCATTTAATTTCCATTCTCTTTGAAAAAAAATAAAATATCATGTAGTTAAAGAAAGTCAATCGTTAAAGTGCAAGCGGGAGAGAGAGAGAGAGGGGGAGATAAAGAGAAAGTGGCGGATATTATTTCTCCTTTCTCCGCACAGGTTGCGTATCCAGATGATTTCAAACAGTGAATTAAACAAGTTTCCATGCAATTATAAAGTTTTGAAAATGTACAATGGACAATGTCAATAAGCATTGTCAATCATAAATGGAGACAGTGACTCAACGTGTAAACGGGCCAGCTTTATTATCATTGAGTGTGGCGACACCCCCCTCCCTTGTCCTACCCTTAATTTCGTGCAAGGTCCTTTTCCCTAATCATCACCAAAAAAGACTTTCCTGGTGCCTGTACTCGTGCCATAATGACATGACCCAGCAACCCTTAATGGGTGTCTTTGCATCTTCAAATAACCTCTGGCATCTGAATTAGGTCACGGCGGTTATCGATTAGTACGGACATCCCTAGAAAGGTGCAAACAATTCAAAAATGAAGAAAATGGAGACTAAGGAAATGCACTCTATCTGTGTCAAATAATTTGTAAAAAAGAAGAAGGAGAAGAAACAAAAAAGAGGTAGAAAATAAAAGAAGAAAAAGAAGACAAAGATGAAGAAGAAGAAGTAGGTAAAGAAGAAGATTACCAAAAAAGAAAACAAGAAAAAGAAGAAGTGAAAGCAAAAATAAGGAAGAGAAGAAGAAAAAGAAGAATATGTTGATTATTTCAGGAAATTTTACCACTTGCGATGAACATCTAAAAAATTATGGAAATCTGTTTCATGTACAAAGTTAAATAGTAAGGTGGGAAAAATAACGGTGAAATAATCCACGTCACTGTCGTCACTGTAAGGCTATTCTTTATCTGGTCTAATCACTTCATCTGTCAATCTGTTCAATTTCACCGTATATGGGTTGAAAGAGGGAGACAGAAAGGGAAGGAGAGAGGGAGAGTGAGAAAGAGAGAGAGAGATGTAGAGATAGATGTAGAAGGAGAAGGGTGCAGAGAGGAAGAGAAAAAGACGCGCAGAAGAAGATTTTTGTTTAAGACATGAAAGAAATAGAGGGCGTAGGAGAGAGCTTATAACTAGATTGGGTGGGGGGCGTGGCGGATTGAAGATTGAGGACGGAATAGGAGATTCAATGAAATAGAATATAGTGTGCAATTGGCGAAAAGAGAACGAAAGTAAAATGAAAGAATAGTTGTCTTTGAGAAACTATTGCGGAGATGATAAGCCAATGACTGAGTGCCTTCTGTATTATTAACGAAAGTGTTGAGAAAGTGATTGAACGGTGATGAAAAAGCAGCGAGAGTTATGAATCGCGATAAGTGGATAAATGACGATCTTACTGCAGCTGGCCATTTATTTTCACAAAGCTCCCTTGCCTTCCCCCTCAGACATTTTCCAAGTCCCAGGCGGGGTCAAACAATGGTAAGCATGACGACTTGTGAAGTCCTAGCATCGCGATGCTAACGTGACAGCTATTACGCGTAATGAAATCACATCATTCACTGTCATGGTGCGGGACGTTTGTCAGCGGGACATCGTGGCGTGGTGACTGATTACGAGAACAGATTGTATCCCAGCATTCATCCCCAGCATCCGATCTGGGCTTCTGATACAGCCACCACCTAGAGAAGTCCGAAGATGACTCTATATGGCAAACGCGGTGTGTTGCGGATCACAACGAGAAAAGTGAAGGCGTTTTGTTGAAGCCTTTGTCCTTTTCACCCGTTGATACACAATCAGAGAAGTTGATAATTACAATGGCACATCTTTAACAAGAATATTATACAATTTTTTGTTGTTTTTGTTATTAGGCTTGTATTATAATAAAGATGTAAGCACGCACAGTTTTATATCCATTAATCATTTAATGTGTTGTAGTTTTGATAAAGAAAGAGAGAGAGAGAGAGAGAGAGAGAGAGCGCGATGAAGAGAGAAAAGGTAGAGAGGGAGAGAGAGAGAACGAAATATTAAGGAACACTTTATTAGCCGCCCAAAGGAAATTCCCATTGGCCATTGAGGAGAGCGCTATTTGTTTATTTTATCTACCGTAGATATGAAACTACCATAATGCTGAATTAAATATTTGAATTATCTGAACTGGTTGATATGAATTAGATTTTCTCGTTAAAGCATTAAGCATTGATTTAATTGAAACCAAACTGTTATCAGGAGGTAGAATATAAAGAATATGCTTGAACTAGGAAAGAAACGACCGTGGAAAATAAAATATATCTTGAAATTTGAAAAGGTAAATTAGAGTATGAAAATGATAGATCGAAGAAAAAAAAAATGTATTAAAAAGAGATGGAGGATGGGAGTATACATACCATACCTCCTTCACTGCTAATTGTCAACTTATTTTTTTAATAAAATACCTTAATTTCAAGAATAATCGATTCTACTCATGAATGATTTGTTATGATAAAGATACCACCTTTTCAGGTTAAATCATCCAAGTATACAGGTTCCTGGTGAGGTTTATATTTATCACTCACTAGTTTTGTTTGAAAATGGACATGCAATTTCATACTTTTATACTAATGGAAACTAGTCAATGGCGTAAGTATATGTTTAAAGAAAAAAACCTTGAACGGCATAAAGTTACTTGTCAATCAATCGGCATGATACTGTTCAAATACTTTCTTTTCACTGGAAATCCGATTTTACATGAACGAAGACATTATATTAGTCTTCATGACAATCGAGATATCGACCAACGCGAGTTGAACCCCTAACGCTCTCGCGAAAATGTCAAGCCTGCATGAAATAGAGAAAGAATGCAACTCTGTAAATACATCAGCCATTTCCATCGCAATTCATATGTGGACATTGTGACAGTCACGTGACAGGGTCTATTTGATGAGTATCACTTGAATAAAACATGAACTATAAGGCATGCTTAGCCTCAATTCTTATCAGAACACTAGTGGGGAAATGGGTCACGGGTGTCTTAAAGGGGTGTTAAACGATGACCGTTTCCCTTCTCAATATTCATCTCATCACCGTCGGTAGTCGCCCCCTGTCGGCTAAAATGTAAACAAAGGGTCAGCCGTCTTCTTGTGAATGCCCGAACACTCTTTTTTTGCGGCTCACCAGTCACGAGTGATAATCACCGTTCATTCATCAGTGCTGATTTAACGACCCCTTTTTACAGCCAGCCGCGATTGTACTTTCCACCTAACCAAAATACCCTGCGACCCATCATGTCCTCCAATTATTTTGACACCTTGCGGAGGAGAGGAGTGTAGGAACTCTTTAACAGAAAAGGACGACTCCGCACTCGGTGAGAAAAACAAACATTATAGCCCCCACATCGGAATCTGCGGTATTACCGATTTTTCGTATGCGAAATGAAAAGTTAGAGACCGCGATTTATGACGGTGTTTTCCTGGTTTTATTACTTCCGTGATTCGTATGAACTCGGGTATCCGTTGTGTTATGTTTGTAAATCGAGAGCATAAAGAGGGATGATCTTTCCGAAACGAGCTTCCAAGATGACAAATGACATGATCAGTCATTAATATATTTCTGTTTTGTCTTTTATGCCTAGGATAAGGCTTAGTTTATTTCAAATTCACACATCTCTATCAGTGTTTTGCTGACTGCGACTGTATTAAATATCTATATTGCTATTCGGTGAACTACATAATATATGTCTCTTCAAATGCTTAGATCTCTTTATGGTACATATTTTGTTTGTTAGATAGATAAATTTTTTTTCAGGAATCAAGAGTCAAGGTAGTCCCTGAAAGCATGCTTCCGTTACCACCTGTACATAAAGAACTCTTGCCTATAAAGACCATTTTTCTCGTCTTCCTTGAGTGGTATTTATTACCATGTTTTATTCTGTGTTTATATATTTGTTCTACACCTTCAGATTCAAAATAAACGCTCAAATTTTTAACTATCCTTCAGCCTTATTTCATAGAAAGGCAAAAGGTCAAGATTTTAATAGCTCTCTGCAATCGTACAAGCATGTAACTGAATGCGTGGAAAGATGAATGCTACTACCACCACTATCACTACTACTACTACTACTACTACTACTACAACTACTACTTCT
>BEXV01000448.1:92667-106397 GCA_003118195.1 Hemicentrotus pulcherrimus
CAATACCCATAACAATTATTTGATATATGTTTGTATGTAGATATATTTATATTCATCCTAATATTTTCAGTCTGGTAACATAGTCACCTCCAATTAAAAAAGACATAAACATCTATAAAAAAAAAAAATAGTTTTTGTGACCAAATATCGTGTTCAAAACTTCAAGCCATTTTTTTTTACCTCAATACACCTGTTTGGTAGTATAGCCGCCATCACTATAAATACATGTAAATGTATAATGCATTTCGAAACGCTAACAGCTTTAAATACAATTATTATGGAACAGATATATCTTTTTTGTTTATATCTTCTAGCATTTTGAAATATATAGCAGCACACCTGCAATGGCTAGAAACATAATTCGTCTATTCAGAGCCAGAAGGGGACAACGTCTGTGAAAAGGAAAAAGAAAAGGAGTTAACGTCCTTCTGGCTCGAAAAAAAGCGCATGACTCTTGTGAATAAAGTAGTAGTCCCAAAACGGAGGTTGATCATTGACCGCTGCATATTATGTTTCGTGGTGAACATCGCATTGCTCTGCTGAAGAGCTGAGGAGATCAGGCGAACTCAAAAGTGATTTGCATTCGAACTTTTCATATCAGTTGGGAGAAGAAAAATGATAATCGGGAAGAAAGAGACGGAGGGAGTAGTGACGAAGAGAAATTGGGAGACAGATTGAAGGAGAAGTGTGTGTGTGTGTGTGTGTGTGTGAGTGAAAGAGAGGGGGTATTGAGTAGAAGTGTGCGAGAGGTAGATATCGAGGGAGACAAGGAAGATGGAGATATGTAGAGATAGAGAGAGATAGAGAGAAAGAGAGAGATAGAGAGAAAGAGAGAGAGAGAGAGAGAGAGAGAGAGAGCGGGAAAGGGGGAAGTGAGAGAAAAGGAGGGACAGATGAAGACACTTGAAGCAGAGGAGTAAGCGATAAGAATCCATGTAATACCATCCATCCCATGTCGCAGTGACCCTCGGGCATTGACGCATGCGCACACGTTTGGTTTTGGACACATTGCTCATCGCACACCACCTGCCGACCCATCCCCGACCATCCATCCTCCCCTGGTTTTACCAAGCCTACGGACTCGGCCCAGCAGCTGTACCCATCGCCGCTGAAAACTCACACGCTTCGATTACTTCTACGAGATGGAGTATTCCCTTGAAATTTCAGCTATCCTTCTGATTCCAAACTCTCCGGGTCCCGTTTGATAAATGGATTTGATACAGTCAGACTGGTCTCGAATAATCTGATATCCTGTCCTTCTATTCATGCTAATACAAGTTCTCGCAAACTCAGTTAAACCTACTCCCCGTTAATGTTTTTTCTCACTCCTTTAACACCCCTACCTTTTTGGTGTAACATAATTTCCGCCAAAAAACAATAGTCCCAACAGAATTAGAGAAATAGAGTAAAATGGACTATGGTACATTAAATTTCGCGTTGAATACCTGTGTTACAGTTGGATCGGGAAACGCGTTCATGATAGTCGTCTTATAGTTTTTGTTAACATTTCGCCAGGTGATTGTACTGCTATTTAAAGGTATGCGTTACTGCATGATAATCATTTGTAATCATTATTTTTAACCACAGGGACGTCTTGATTTATTTATTTCAAAAAAGAAAATAGACGAAAAATGAATTTAGATCAGCAAACTATATGGAGGATTAAAGGTGATAGTAGTATAACTCCAAATGATAATGTTGAGATATGATTCAAATATAAGATTATACCGTTCTTTAAGTACACGTTTGCTCACTATTATGGTATATGTTTGTGAAGGTCTGTAAAGAAGATGTGATATAGATTGATACGTAGACACCGAGGGAGAGAGAGAGGGGGAAAGGGAGAGAGAGATAGATAGATAGATAGATAGAGGAGGGGTGACGAAGAGGGCAATTCCAAAACACAATTATAGGCCTTTCTATTTGTATTGATCAAACCTGTATCGGAGCTTAACATGAACTTTAAATTATAATTGCTTTTCCGAATATTAACAAATTGAATACTGAGGCTTAAGATGGAAATTGTGTACATAATACTTGCGTGTGTGCGTATGTGCGTAGCGCGCCTTCTATTCAACTATAAATCCCATACACTAATTGTTTTTTTTTATAAAAACAACAATGGATTTACTGCGACGCTTTTTAAAAACATATTGTGAAACGAAGCAGTATATTCCATGCCATGTTTTTAAGTATATATAGGAAATTATTTTGCATGTGCACCTTCACAACATTATGAAGCGTACTGGCTCGGTGGTAGAGCAGTGGTTTTTAAATGGGGAGGTCCCTGGTTCGAAAAAAAAAAAAACGCCATTGCCCAGTCCCTCATAGACGACTTAAAGCCGTCGGTCTCCTGGTTGCTGAATTACAAGCATATCTATGCTTTCATATCAGTATGGTAAAACAAACACACCAAGTAACCTATCGGGTTCATAACGTGGAGATCAAACAAATCCATACTCTAACTCTAACCCCAACCCTAAACCCTAACTATAACTGTAAAAATTGACTGTAGAATTATTGTCCTCCTAATGACAATTTATACTTCATTTATACTTACTTTTTCAGTCGAAATGTCCGCCTTATGACGCCTTAAGTAAAATTATATTTATATAGAGAGAGATATATTTATGTATAAAAACAGACCTTCCATGAGAAATGAAACATACAAACGCAAAGAGAACACGAAATTGTCCTCCTAATGACAATGTCTACTTAATGCATCACTTTTTCACTCCAAATGTCCGTCTAATGACACCTTTAGTTCAATATATTAACTAAAAAGACGTGTTAAAAGACAGAACTTGAGGCAGGAGAGTGAGAAAAGAAGTAGGAGAGATAAAGAGAGATGGGGACAGCGGAGATGCGACATCCGTCTCTCGGATATCAAGAATCAGCACAACATCGACGGGAATCCTCAAATTAGGCGAACGTGGCAGTATCTTGAATTCCTATTAGGGTACCCTAGCTCTACTTGATGACAAAAGTGCGTTAACTTCTTTAAAGGGAACCCCTTTCTTCCCCATCGCCCGTGTTTGCCTTTTGGCTTCTACCCAGCTTACCTAATTTAGGACACTCTACCGTTAAGGTATGTTGCTAGGTGATATTATATTTAAAGCAAACGTGGATTTCGTAATAATAAAGTGACTGTCAGCCTCGGCCCGCTTTATTGGAAATTTTACAAGCACATTCATTCATGACACACTGCCTTAATGCTTCATGTTCTCTAAGCAAACATAATGGATAGATTCGTTATATCGTTTCGAGAGCTACCTTTATGTGAAGGTATGCTATTTCAGTCAGTCATTCGGGGTTCCTAAATTTGTGATTTGAGTGAGAGTAAATTGGCTCGAATGAGAGCACTTTATTTGCAATGACTTTAGAAAACGCTTTCAGGATCCCGTAACAATCCATTTTGAGATGTTTTTAAAAAAAAGAGTAAATAAATCAATTCATTATTATTTTATTAACCAATAATTTGATGCGGCCAGATCACACCGCTTTTAAATTTTCCAATAAATGAAATCATGAAAAGACACACAGGACATCATGTTCTGCTAAACGTATTTGGTAGACCTCTTACAAGTACGAATAATATTAGTTTATGGTTCTTTTTCGAGTTGACCACTTGGTGCGGTCATTCAATTATTGAATGCTGTGGTTTAATTATTAATCCGAGAGTTCATATCACTGTTGGTCTCGTAAATGTGCTCGATTCTCTTGTATGAATTGGGATGTTCTGATAACGTTGTGCGATGCAACCGTGAGTGACATCCTCAACATATTTTGCTTATGAATATTCTCAGCATTTACCATTCATAAGTGACGAGCGAACAGCTATTGAGTTCTTTCCCGTTCCCTTGATTTCGGTCAATAGGGTCTTTTAGATTCGCATGAAGACAATAGGTCTATGCTACGATCGACATCCTTTTAATGCACTGCCTTGAATGGACGTCACCCGTATCAGTCCACGCAAATCTAAAAGTCCTTAACAGCTAGAATTGTTCTATCGTCTCGCCAATGGCGTACATCAAAGGAGTACGTTCCCCGAACCGAATGACGAGAACAAAAGGGGGAAAGGGAGAAGGATATTGATATAACTGAAAAGGGAAGGACTGAAAAAAAAAAAAAAAAAAAAACATTATACAGTCCTTCTCATACTCTCCACTTACTTCATGAGCTTGTTTTAGGGGTTCTCTGGCGCTTCATCTATTTCAAAACTAAAAATAAGATAGTTGTGTGTATTCATAAGTTTTTTTGATAAAATAAATTAAGCATCGGCCATTTTCTGCTTGCCTCTCTTTAGTCGTCTAGTTGGTAGCATCTTAAAGAACACAACTCTCCAAAAATAAGCAACTCGTTTCTGTCGTTTTTCTTGATAAATACCAAGACCCTGAAACCAGTGAAAGAGTAAATTCGGTCCGCTTGCACTTACTGTCCCACGAATGGTCCCACATGTATGTGTATTAGCGTACACCTTGCAATGATACGGAGACATCAAATACTTAACAGAGTTTAACATTGTTTATTTTGCGAACAACAAATCAAACAGCGGCTCGGACCTTGCCTTTTGTAAACCTTAAAACCTTATCGTATCAAAACTTAAATGGAGACTGTTTTTTCACCATCTGAACGATATTTTAACTACCCGGACTCCTAATCCTTAAGCTCTTTTTGTGTTGGTCCTACATGCAGTATACCAAGACTGTAATATCGGCCAGGCTGGCGGGTTGGAGTCACGTTTGTTGATTGCAAGTGACAAGTTAAGTGAAAATTCCTTCACACGTAGATTAATTCCATAACCAAGCCCTGAAGAGGACGTGCAGGCGCAAGGTATGGGACGTTTAAATGAGAACCAATATATATTCTGAGTGAACGAGGTGGTGTTTTATTGGAGGACGAAAAAGCGTTTTGGAGAAAGAAGAGAAGGGAAAATGATGGAATCCTTGAAAATGGCACTAAATTCTCTTTGTTTTGCCTTAGAAAGGTATCCAGGATAACGCATTACACGCCAAACATGGGTAAATTTGAATATCAGATGTTTAGACATACAAGGACGCACCACATGATTACGTGACGTAATCACGTGATTTTCATTTTCCCGCCAATAATGTGATACAGCTGTCCACAAAGAAATGAGAACAATCTGTTCAGGGGATAAAGAGAAATGGCAAGGTTTGAAAAAAAATAAATGTCATGGATGTTAAAAAATCTGGTGCTTGAAGCTGGAATAAAACAATAACATTCAGTTAAAACCACCAAACAATTCATCTTTTCATGGATACGCCTAGATGCCCAAAAATGTTTCGGGTAGATAACATCATTGATGATAATTCGAGATCAAAGATAACTCACATTTGCTTATCGCAATTTTTATTCACTTAGACTACTAAGGCTTCTATTCGATTTGCTGAACGGCATAATAATCAATATTAATTTTAGATTAAAAACGATAAGTCACACTCTTGTATATTATTTTATGAAAACGATTGTAATAACAAATCCATTAATACTCTCAAAATGACTTTTTTAAGCATAGTAAATTTTAACTTTGAGAGAAGAAGAAATACATGAATATACGGTGAAAGAGAAATAAAAAGAAACCCACATACAGACATACATTCACATATACGGAGAGAAAGAAAGAGAAAGAGAGACACATAGAGAGAGAGAGGATGGGAGAAAGAGAGCGTGTGCAAAAGAAATAATTATGTATAAGACGGGAGGGACGAATAGCCGTCGGCGTCTAACATCATATATGTTTCAATTAATCTACTCTGCCAAAATAATTGGATCTATGTGACGGTATGGATTTAGCCATGTAGAAATTGCGATTTAGCCATATTCATTTGCAAAGCAAAGCAGTCCCGTATCAGCATAACATAATTCGACATTTCCTGTGAAAAATGGCGATTATCTTTTTATCTCACTGGTGTCCGAGTTCATCACTTTTATTTTTTTACCGGAGAGAAACCAGGGTACTTCTTTTTCAACTCTGGCCTTCACTTAGTTACGCTCAGCTCCCGTTCTGTTTATTGAGGTGCATTATGAAGCGGGGAGGATATAATGTTGACGATAAGGGGGAAAGGGTAGACTCTCGTGTACTCCATTTTTTTCCTTCTCTTTCTTTATTGTCACTTACCGACCATGGGTATTCTAATAACACACGCTGGGTCGTTAATGGGATAGGGCATATACTCGCCCTGGCGGCTTGCAAATGGTGCGTGGAAGACGAGTCGCTTTTGAGTATTTGGTCACAGGGGAGTAGGGGGAAGGCTGTGCTGTGGGAATCGCTTACATCGTTATGCGATGCTGAGTGGTTACAGTACAAGCTGCGAATTCTGGCTTGGGGAAAGTGATAAACTGGTGAATTATCAGGGTGTATTGCAAATAAAGCAAATGAATCATAACACTTACAAATCGTTGTATATCAGAAAATTTACTTAAATGTGACAATAAGCGTTCAATGGCCTTACAAAGGGACTAGGGGTGTAAAGACCCCCGTTCTTAGAAAGAGGGGTTTATATAAAGTCATTGAGCTGATATTAAACATGAAATAATAAATTTAAATCTTATTGTGAAATGGGTTTTACATTAAACAAATGTTTTATTAAAGGTGAGGAATAATAACTGTTGTTGTAAAATGTTTAAAAACACATCAATAATCATTTCTAATTGAAAGGGATACGAAAAATGTGTTTGTCACTTTGATATAAGGATTCTTACACCACAGTCAAGAAATACAGCTGAAATAACGAACACAAATTGCTTTTAGCATATCACCCAAATCTGCTCCAATCGTGAGCACATTGGATCCCGTTCAATAGTCTTCCGCCCTCATCTCGAGAAGTAAGACAATTTATCAATTATCTGGAACACGAGTCACCAAATGGGAAAAGAAAAGAGCGAAAACGTTCCTGCATCTCAATTGGTATCGCATCGTTTTGGGCGTCTGACATTTCAATATATCATACAAGTATAAGTGTGTTCATTTGGAGAAGCGCTTTCGTGACCGCCGGCGTTTTTAATCACATTCACTGCAAATATCATACGCCTTTGTCTTTTCCTCTCTCTTTCATCACATTTGGAAGGTCTTACGTGAAAGATTCGATAGGTTAGAAGAGAGATCGAGAGAGGGAGAGAGAGGATGATTTATTGGAAATTTCTTGCGCAGGAATGGATGGGCATTGGGTGAAGAGAAAGTCACGTACTAGATAGATAATGTAGATAGACAGAGATAAAGAGACAGGGAGACAAAGAGAAAGAGAGTGAGAGAGAGAGAGAGAGAGATGAAATATGTGAATTGTTCAAAAAACTAAATTGTAATCATCATCATTATAAGTGAATACCATTTTTTTCTGGTGATTTTAACTCGTTTTTACTATCACAAAATGTGAAATAGAATGTTGTTATCTATGGTAGATATTAAACGACCCTGTATACAAAATAACGTTATTACATACACACATACAAGCGGAGATAGAGAGAGAGAGGGAGAGAGAGAGAGGGGAGAGAAAGAGGGGGAGAGGGTGGTTGTAGAATTACTTTAAAAACAAAATTATCGAAATATAGTGTGTTCAATTACCTTACATTCGTTTTAATAATATCATTGTCGTGTGATTATGTTATGTAAAGAAGATACTAAATTACCCGGGAAAAAAAATGATATTAAATGAAAGAGAAAGCAATTGTAACAGGAAGAGGGGTGGGTTCAGTTTAAGTAAATTTCAGTTTATTGATATCATCATTTCGCAGGCTCGGCTGAATTGCATGACAAATTAGAATTAAAACGTACAATATTTATTTCATATGATTGTTTCAAATAAAATATAACATATTGCAGTTTAAATACATTACAATTGAAGTAATCGATTTATAAAATAAGATGCAATCTAATAAATAAAAAAATTACTTTGACCTATATATGTGACAATATAATGTGTGATATACGAGGACATAGATAAACAATATCAGGTAAGAAGCATTGATACAATAAAATGAATAAAGTAAAACTTATCATGAAAAGGTAAACAAAGGTAATTTTGCATAGCAAAAACTAAAAAACCGCTGGGTGGAAGCGTATGTAACGATTGTCTATAATAGAATGACCTTATCAAACCATATACATCTTAAAACAAAACATACAACAAAGGTAGAATACATAAAAAATAAAAATACAAAGCAAATATATAGTCGAGAGAGAGAGGGAGAGAAGAAAGTGTGTGTTTATGTGTCAGAGAGAGAGAGAGAGATTATAAAAAGGGGCTGAAAAAAGTGAAGGACAGTGTGATCAACGGAAATAAGGGACACATATAAAGGCTCGGGCCAGAGAAATTATTTTTGGTCGCCATATGTCTTTGCCTCGCTTGCATGGGGATTCAGTCACGTGACCCGGTCACCACACCATGGTAATACATCCGTAAATTTCGGGTCAAACACGAATCAAATCCATCTCTCAATGAATCCCGGTCAGCAGACGGTGAATTATTATAGATGGCTCCTATAAAACGAAATGTTGGAATAAAACAAATGCAGGAGTCATCCTTACAAGTGATCCGAGAATACAAATTACAAATACCACGTACATGCATGGCAATTATGATGACAGCTACAGCTTTATTGGGAGGTATATGATTTTGTTTGCAATGTTCCACGTTGTAATGACTGTTATCTAGTCTGTTCATTTTCAATATCCTAAATATACATTGTTTGTTTAAAATATATATTTGAAAAAAACTATAAAAAAAAACTAATTAATAGATATTGATTTATAGATAGAAATGATATTTTTAGTATCAAATGATGTTCCAATGTGTTTATTCATTATTATTATGGATATAGATGCGCACTTTAACATGATCATATTCTGTACAACTTTAATATTACTGATATCTTTTTGAAACAGAGATTTACATGATCATCCCGTTTTACACAAAGGATAATCCAAAAATACGTTAGAGTAATGATAAAACCTGCTACTTTGGTGTTTCTATTCAATGGGGATGACGTCAGTAGTTTCACCTCTTAAGCGGTTCTACGAAGCAGGGCCCATTTCCGCTGTCGTCAATATAACGTTCTCCTTTATCTCTGCATAGCCTCTATTACACTCTTCTCTAACACTCTCTCTCTCTCTCTCTCTCTCTTCCTCGTCATCTCTATCTCTTTCCCTCTCTTTCTCCCTCACTCTCTCAATCGGCCTTCTCTCTTTCTCTTTCTATTATTCTACCAGATTCTATCCTCGGCTCCCTCAGTCTGGACTGTCTCTCTAATCCTCGAGTCCCCCACTCCCCTTCTTCTCAATCTTTTTTTTTTCTATAACCGTTTTCTTTGTTTTCCTTTCGTTTTACAAGCTTCTTTTAATTTGCTTGCGTAACGCATAAAAACTTTGTCCTAATTGTTATAAGTCATTTTTTGATATTTTTCTTTCCCCCACATTTTGTACAGCCTTCGAGCCATTTCATTATGCCGGTTTCAAAGGCTTTCTTACTTGTTTTGGGGCTGACAATGGCAGATTTTTTAGCTAATTAGAAATCAATGGAACCAAGTGATAACTATCTGAATTAATGGAAAAAAGTAAAGTGACAGAATACCATGTTTTCACTCACTCGTCATTCATATGGTAATTCCTGTGAATGCAAGAGCATTGTAGGGGATGGATAGTCGTACGTGCACGGCAGATTGTCTTTTATCTTCAGCGGGTATAATCATGTTTGCTGCCAGTTTGATAGGTCTAATAGAAAACACGATTTTGATGGGGACCGTGGAGTCGCTGTATAGGTCAAGGAGGAAATTCTTTCATCAAATTCAGCCAAACAACGTGTCGCGTGCAGCGCTTCATACTGGGTCCTAATGAATAACAGATAGATAAAACGAACATGGTTAATGATTTAAACTATACAACATATCTTGTTTACCCTCTTTTACCTCATTATAAATAATTTAGTGTAATCGTGGGTGGTTTGTGATCAATTGATGAATTCAATTGTACGATTATTTTCAACACGTTTTGGAATCGGCGAACAATCATTGAAGTAACGATATTTTAATGTACGGTCAGCATTTGTAAAATGTTTTAAAGGTGGTCAATTATAACAATATAAAGATAAATATGCGGGATAACAAAATATGACCGCACGTCATATCGCACTTGAAAAGTTTACAAGAAAACCGACGATGCCAACATGCTAAACAATTTGATTAAATATATCAATTTAAGAAACGAATGAGTGTGGGAAGACATTATATGACTCTCTAACAACCACTATAGAATAGTACTTGAAAATTTACTTATCAACTCTATTTGATGGGTTTTTACCAGGGTAATCTGACTCAATAAATTGCGGTTGAATTTATTCGCCGATTGAGGATAAAACTGAATGATTTTATATTGCATTTTGATTACTCAGAGTACTGTTATTGGCCATTCGCTGGTGCTAACTTACGAATGACTTGATATTTCGAAGAAAGGTAATGAGTTTCCCGGTTTGTTTCATTCATGCAGAGTCCTTCTGGCATAGAATAATATCAAGTGCCATTTACCGATTTTGACATAAAATGAAACCTTCTTGTAAATTGATTGATTTATTTTAGGAATACTAACTATACGCAGATGAATTGGTAATCACAATTTCATTTTCTAAATTGTCCACATTTTTGTTAGTTTGTTTTCCTTTTTACGAGACTTTATTGCAATTCTAAGAACCCTAAACATATTGTTTTTCTTGGTTTCTTCACGTAATACACCATTGCGAACAGAAAGTATTGTTTGGGTCGTGTATAATGTTTCCTAATCATTAATCATTAATCATACAAATAATTCTTGGACATCCATGACTGATGTCGTTCAGATTTTTTTTTTCTTTCTTTTTTTTTTCTCTCTCTTTTTTTTTTTCGCAGAAAAGGGTGCCAACACGGATTCGTGTAAATTGACATGTATTTGTGATTCATTACCCTACATTGACATAATTCACCAATCTTTACCATACAAGGTATGGGGTCCAGGAGCCCCGGACCCGCGTGACTGCGCACAGAAGTCACGGCGCATCTGTGCAGTGACGTCACAGCGCCAGATGGCCCATGTGATGAGCTTCATATAAATCTGCGTGGTTTCACTAATCATACCTACGTAAATAGGAGCCTTTCGTGTGCATCGTAAGACCCAGCATCCCTTCTGCTAATGGTGTAGGGCGGGTTGTAGGGGGTGCTGGTTATACTCCCCTACCCCTTTCGTGCCTACTTCAATTCCTAATTCGGCCGGAGTGTATACATTCGAACGTAACATTTGGGGGAAAACTGTTTTTTCCTTTTAATTTGTCATTTAATGATTTATTTTTTTTTAAATGGAAACGTGTTATTTGCAAAAAGATTTCACATTCAAAGCAGCCCAAACTGAATCATCCATATTTACATGTAATGTTGGCATGTCAAATAAGATTTCAAATGATACGAACATCGTGAAAAAAACACACCTCACACAGAAGGTAGACCTGTTAATTATAGATCTTTTAAACCATTTGGAATAACACACATGAATTTATTTGGATTTTGAAATATACGTCATGGACCTGGTGGTGAGATTTAAACATACTAAGCTAAGTACAGAAACATAAACACAATATTTTTTATTGAAATCTTGACAAAAAGAAAATACTAATATTTGGCATATTACCCTAATCCGTTATATCTAATTTTAGTAAAATAACATTGCTTTTTGTCTCCTATGTTTATACAAGCCATTGAAATCTAGGATACAGTATCAATGTAGATTATCTACTTTGTATAAAGACAATGTGAATGAGTGTATATGGAAATTGACTGCATGACATAGTTTTGGTCGCCTTTTTAATTGTCAAAGGATGAAATTGCCAAAGCTTCTACCACCTGTTTCAAATCCACAACCCTTCTACGATCATATTAGAGCTATCAAATGAAAATATAAGGTCATTTTAGCCATTTTTTTTTATTTTATAAAGGAACGCCAGGCAAAAGGTGATTCGATTAGCTGCACTAATTACCACATATTCCCTTGGTCAAAGTCCGAAACCTTATGGACATAAGGGTGTCTTTTTTTACCCTAAAGCGACATAGTTACTGGAATAGCCCTGCCTCAGGCGCGGTCATCCCTAACTCAAAGTGTCGGCTTTAATACTTCAGACATGGTGCATCAATTAGCTTCACACGAAAACACGACAATTAAGCGCTGCGCTGGTATTACTGTAATCTCTTCCGATTCTGTGCGCCACGTTCTACGCTTCCAGCATCCAGCATTGCCTGCCCCGGCCTCTCTCCCCATCTCTCTATTTTGGAGGAGTGGGATCCTCTTTTTAACTTCCCAATATTTCCAGCCATAATTTAATATCTCATTTTGATACTGCCAAATTCATACGATGGCGATTAGTACACCCAACCTTATCCCCTTTGAAAAAGTCTACCAGTGTTATAATATGTCACTTGCTTCTCCGCAAATTGGTTCTTTATTGATCCGCCCTACGCATGCGCAGTGTAAAGGGTGTCTGTGGAGCTTTAATACAAGGCATCGTGTGTTTTAAAACGCGACGGAATAGACACCCCTCGGGTCGGCCTGATATTAGCGCAGCTAGCCCAATAAAACCACGGAACGTCACCCTCTATCGTGTTCTCCACCCCACCCCTCCCCCTCCCGATTCTGAATATTTGAAGAAGCTGCATAGCCCAGAAATGACATTTAACATTGCAGGCGGTGGACACATGACTGTGGCAATGGGTTATTAAAAATAGAAAGATAGGTGAAGCCAAAAGAATATAGGGCTTAAATGTTCATTATTCTGATATAAAAAAAGGAATATCTGGGTTATTTAACATGTAGTACCTCAACCCCTGACAAAAGGACATAAACTCCGTCTTTCCCTTATAACATTTGTATAATATAATATTGAATTAAGAGGTTCTTATCTAGACCAAGAATGGTATTGAATTCTCTTGTTAAAATCATTATCATGAATTCAGTTATAGACTTGTTAAGTGAATTAATTCCAGGTCATTTAGTTTCATCATACATACAGACCAGAAAGCCAAAATGTAGTAACAATCTGTTCAAATTGTCAGATTAATACTTTTGACACAATATAGATTCATCCTCTACAGTGTTGGATCCAAGTGGTAAGAAGTGTTAAACTACCTTTTGAATAAAAGCCACTCCCGGCCCTTTCAATTGGTGAAATTAAAAAAAACAAAAAAAAAACACAAAAGTCTAGAGAGAATATTAAAATCAACAATAATTTAAACATGTTAATAATTATATGAATTGAGTTGTGGATAGATGTATATCTTATGAGTTGCAACCACGAGCACTTCGTATATCATGTTTTTCCGTTTGATTTTTGTTCAGGAAAATATTGCTACTATGCATGCTAACCACTTAAATTTAAATGAAAAAGATGACGCTGAATAATCGGAAAATGTGTTCAAAATCAAAAACGCATTTGGAATATTATTCTTCTCTGCAATTACATTAAGACCGTTTGACGATAAAAACATTGCGATC
This sequence comes from Hemicentrotus pulcherrimus, assembly GCA_003118195.1. NCBI lineage: Eukaryota > Metazoa > Echinodermata > Echinoidea > Camarodonta > Strongylocentrotidae > Hemicentrotus > Hemicentrotus pulcherrimus. The sequence goes on from BEXV01000448.1 coordinate 106,190, forward strand.
AACTTAGACTGCGCATCTAATAGAAGTGAATGTTCAAAAACATGTATGTCGCAAAATTATAATTTATCACCCTATCCAGGCAATGCAGCAGAGAGGGTAATTAAATTGCTCTAAAATAGGACAACGCTGTTTCATCTAATACTTTGAATGAATGTGCAAGAGAGTCAGTTTCACCTGCTTCATTACCGACTACTACCCCCCCCCCCCA
>BEXV01000448.1:135768-182766 GCA_003118195.1 Hemicentrotus pulcherrimus
GGGGGGGGGGGGGGTGGGTAGGTAACTTGGTGTGTGTGCGTTATCCGGGTGAGTCGGTTAGTGAGTTAGTGTGTTTGTTTATGTGTGTATCAGTGAGTGATTGCGGTAGTTGTGTGGGTGTGCGTGTGCGTGTAGCCGGATTACTCGGTTTAGTGAGTGGGGTGTGATAGAGTGAGTGTGTGTGTTTATGTGTGTCTCAGTAAGTGAACGAGGTAGTTGTGTGGATGTGCGTGTGCATGTAGTCGGATGAGTCGGTTAATGAGTTAGTGAGAAAGGTGTGATGGAGCGAGTGTGTGTGTGAGTGAGTGTGTGACTGAGTACGTGAGTGAGGTAGTTTAGTTAGTGAGTTTAAGCAAGGAGCCCGTGAGTGAGTGGGTTAGTCATTGGGCGAGTGAGTGAATGAGTGTGGGAGTTAATGGCATTGTGTGTGGGGGTCTCTCTCTCTCACACACACAGAGAGAGGGAGAGAGAGAGAGAGATATAAAGAAAGAGAGGGGGTAATAACTTGGAAAGAGCATATTAACAAGCACATTGTGAGATTAAGTTATGATGAATCTACATACCTTAGAATACGATATGAGAGATAGCCTATGTAGCAAAAAGTAGGTGATTTTTTATAGTAGTTGGTTTGGGTGAGTCAAAGGTGAATGATTTAAGATGTGAGTTCGTGGGTAGGTGAGTGAGTGTGTTTGAGTAAGTGAGTTGAGGAATTTAATGAAAGCCTACATAGTAGGAAAGAGGTGAGAACAAATGGGGATGTGGAAAAATGAGTGTGTGAGCGAATGAGATTGTGGGAGAGTGGGTAAGGGTGTGTGAGATGGCAAACATAGAGTAAACAAGTGAGAACAAAGTAAGTGATTGGGTAAGATTGCTGGTTTAGTGAGGGAGGGGGTAAGGGTTAGCCTACACAGTAGAACACCTGTAAAAGAAGTGGTTTAGCTGGTGTGGGTATGTAAGATTAAGAGTGAGTTCGAGGAGAGAAATAGAGTGGGGAGCAAATGAGAGAAGCGAGTGAGTGAAATGTAGGGCTGTGAGATTGAAGGATGTGGGTGTGGGTATTGAATGAGTCGTACTAGTACAGAACAAGCGAGAGAAATGAGTGAGTGGAGTGGTGAGGGAATGAATGAGTGGGATGGGTTTGTGAGTGAGGAACCAATGCGATAAATCCATCAGTGAGTGCGTGTGGGTGATTGCATGATGGAAGGTTGCAGATAAGGAAAAAAAATGAATGAACGGCCCGCGTCACGGAGGTAGGATAACGGAAAGGCAGAGGCGGAGAGAGGGAGAGAGAGAGAGATAGAGAAATGGAGGAATGAAGGCAGAGAGAGAGAGAGAGAGAGATATGATATCTGCTGTACAGAAAATCCGAATTATGTTTCATTGATGTATAAGGTCACTCCAACGTGACGATATCAGGGAATGAATTGCTCTGAGGACGAGAGAAGTAGGGGTGATATCTTAGAGGAACTTTCACTTTCACTGGCGAAAAAGTTTAATGACCTTTTCTTAACGAGCATGTGAATTCATGACGACTTTCGCGAAAATTGCATTTCAATTGGAAAATCAGCTCAGTTAGATTACGATACTCATGCGATTCACAAGGGGAGGGGATGAAGAGAGAGTGAGAGATGGAAAGAGAGGGATAAAGAGAGAGGGAGGTGTACTCGACTTTTGCAATTACATCGATACGGCTTATAACTTACTGGAAGGGTTTGCTATTGAAGTACCCCTCTTTTCCATGAGCGGTTAACACCATTGTCGGGAGTGTGGAATCTTCTTTCTAAGCGTCTCAGCTGCTCTCAGTCAATGGCTGTTTTTATTCGCCGTCTCGTTTCCTGTTTCCTTTCAAATATCCATTTTCAGGATAAACAATTATATATCTGTATGTAATACGTGTTATATAAGGAAAATTGCGGGAGGGGGTTGTGTGTGTGTGTGTGTGTGTGTGTGTGCTTTAAAACCAATTTAGAAAATACTTATACAATGACGATCGTTAAAACAGACAGGGGTTGGAAAAATGGTCATGGTAATGGCGGCTGCCATGCTATGACGGTGAAACGGTGCCAACAAAGAGATATTTTCCGCTTTACTGATGCCAACCAATAATGTGCCATTTTTATTGCAATTATTAAAGGTTGAAAATGCACGCTTTCAACTAGGCTGAATGTACATATGCCGGCAATGCTCGGTCTATTTCCAGCAATGGTGATGCACGTAATACTCCCGAATGCAGATCTATAAGGCACGGACTCGCTCCCCTCCACCCGGCCTGGGGCATGGTTTTCTGACTCCGACATTACATCTTTATGATCGAGTCGACAGATCAATAACCCTTAATCGATGGTGGTGGAAGGAGGATGAAGATTTAAATCGTCATAATAATGCAGCACGTCTCAACCAAATATCTCCTGTGCCGTATCATGTGGGGATCTCGAAGACATGTCACACTTCGAGAGTCTCCCTATAATCTACCAGGAAACAAAGATCCAAACGGAAGCCTTTGAAAATCGTTGAAACAATTTGAACCTATTTTTAAAAACCTCACATAATGACAGTTTTCTTATATTCAGAGAAATTTCTTTTTATACATATGCCAAACGTGTCATTTGCACTTAAGACAATATGTTGTAATTGTAGTCATTGTATCTCTATAACTTTAAAGTCGCTCCATAATTTCTTTTTAAAGTGAACTTTACCCTTTCACTCTAGCATTGTTTATTATTTGCATTGAAAGTTTCCATGTGCATTTTAATGTTGTTAAGGGTAACGTTATTGATTTATATTTTAAACGATCATCTGATAAATGTCATTAAAACAATAGGATAAATATTTTGTAGTGGTAGTTAAAGAAACCCTTTTTTAAGTGGAAAAAATAAATAAATAGGGAAGCATTATCTTAATTAAAAGTTTGTTTATGTAGAAAATAATAAGCACTAAATGTAGGCCAATCGTCTTCTGCATCTCTATGTTTATTTGTGTACATATACATGTTCATTAATTCTACTTCTATTTCGCTACACTAATCCTTATCTACCCCTTCTCTATATATGTGATGGGAAACAAAGTGTCTTGGTTGTGTTTTCAGGTCAAGGATATGAATTATATTGCAACATGTGACCACACAAAGTGTAATAAATTCGACATTACGAGAGATTTAGATATGAAATATAACCGGAAAGTACAGGTAGACCCCAAGCCCGGGGAAAACGTGCAGAGAAAGCGCCGTCTGCCGCCGCGCTGATCCACACCCCCTAAAAAGAAAGCAATATCTTAAGATGTCCAGAGAACTAAAGCCCGAACAGCAAATTACGCACTTACTTACGATAGCACCGATCATAAAAACGCCATCGACAGCATTGTGTGAAATTGAGTATCGCATTTTCTTGCACCCGTCGGAGGTGCGAACCAGCAAATCTGAATAAATCGCTCAGGCGCGCTTCAAGGCGTGTTGGGATTCCAGTAATACAAACTGATCACCTGTTGTCATAGAAACCACTTTAAGTAAATGAAAAAAGGGAGACAGGGATTTTTTTTTTCTTTAAGAAATGAGGTGTCGTCTTTGTTCAATAGACATTATGAATGAGTGAAAATCTAGAGCTGGCAAAGCTTTCTGAAGTGGATTTTCTTGGATTTCTTTGAAATCTTTCTATTCTTGTCAGGTTGTTTTCTTCACTCTCTCGGGAACATATGCAATCTTGTTAAAGTGTCAATGCTCTAGCCTAACTGGTGGGACTGTAATGCTCATATCTAAAATTGCACTCACCTGCTACGATGTCAAAAGGTCCACGTTTAATCCCGGAAAAAACAGCTTTATTTGAAACCGGAAACGTTTAACAATAAATAGACAACTATTTTTAGTGCCAGTATTTGACCGGGACTATACGGATTATCAAACACAAGTACTATTTTATTCGCTTTACACACTTCATAGTTGAATGTAGGGGTCTTCTGGTATATCTTTACGTGTTCAAAGTAACTTTTTAGTGAAGACTAAGGAAAGATTTCGTTTACCCTTCTTTCGTTGGTGTAAATTACAAGATAGCTCCTTGAATTCCACACTCTCATTTGGAAGATTAGGAAGGGTACCGGTACTTTAGAGTCTTTATGTTCCGTGAATAGAACTGAAATCGTGCCGTCACAATCTTACAAACATTAACAAGTAATGCTTCATAAAAGTGATGAGGTCGTTCGAATTAGAAGCGGTCTATCCTTTTATGATTATACAACTGTCTCTAAATGCACGGGTGAGGAGAGAGGATGTAATAGTATACAGCCCTCGTTAGTGTCTCGACCCCCACTTTTATTTCTCTTGGTACCTGGTTCCATCGTGCAGGCGTCTTCTGTCAAACATGGTTCCCGAGTCAAATTGGTAGTGAATAATTGCGATGGCGGAGGGTTTTGATGGTCAATAATACGAGGAAAGAGAGGGAGAAAGAGGGAGAGGGAGAGGGAAGAGCGCGGTAGATGATGAGGGCAAAGCGATATGATATGGCATTATTTTTCCGTGGGGAATGGGTATCTGGAACACGTTGATGTTTATCTTTGGAGATCAGTAGGGGTTCTCTTGGTAAAGTCGAAGATATTCCTGGTGGCTGGCGGTGTTGAGTGCAGGAGAGATAGGGGAAAGAGCGGGTGGTGTAAAGAGAAAATGGCGCAACGAGATGACGAGAGAGGGGAGAATGAAAGAAAAGAAATGGAAAGAGAGGTATAGAGAGAGAGAGAAAGAGAGAGAGAGATAGAGAGAAAGGGAGAGATCGAAAGAAAGATGTAAAGGGCAAATGAGAAAGGGAGACAGTGGAAACGGTGAAGGCGGAGTGAGAGACTGAGATGAAGGAAGATCCGCTTCATGGTTCATGGAAGGGTGAGTGTGGGAAGAGAGATATAGAAACCAGACAATTTGTAACAGAGTGAAGAAAGAATCAGGAGGGAGTGGTTAAATATCGAAATAAGTGAAGGGCTTGAGAATTCGAATTGGGTAAGAGGGCATAAAGAAGAGGGAAGGCGGAGAGGATGATAGACTCGGATTTCTCCGAAATATTTCTATTTCTGTCAAGTTGTTTTCTTCACTGTCTCGGGAACATTTGAAATCTTGTTGAAGTGCCAATGCTACTGCTTACTGATGGGACTGTGATGCTCGTATCCAAGAAATAGAAGGAGAGCCAGAATCCAAGAGAGTAAGAGAGAGTAAGAGAGAGAGAGAGAGAAAGGAGATAACGAGATGGGTTGTGAAGCGGGAAAAAGGATGATCAAAACATAACGAGGGTAATGAAGATCGAAATGCACCTTTATCGAAGCTAGGTCAGGTGAACGGTGTCCGAAATATGGGTTTTGTGATCATCTCAAATGGCCTAATATATAAAACCGGGGTTCTTGGCATATTGAGGTCAAACCTTTAGCAGATTGACCCCATTGATTTGACAATGTTAGCTGGTGTCCATGGATCAATCTAAAAATGATTGTTGTGCTCTATGTTCAAGGTCATCTTACCTTGCAGGGGTGATAACAGAATTGTTTACATAATGTCACTCATTTAGTACAATTAATCAGGTAATATGCCAAACAAAGGAACTGTCAATGCGACATTTATCATTTTTCTCCTAGGGGAGTTTCATGAAGCTGTTCATGAAGTTACGCATGACTTTACGAATGACTTAGATGTGAAAGGCAAAATGGGATGCTTAATCATTAGAAACTGCATCAACTAAATTTGAACCGTGCAGATGTGGATTAACATTCTTATTATAATAAACATTTTAATGTAAAGTACAATTTGGCCATAATTGAATTGAGGTTATTGGAAATATAGTCACACTTTGTTAAAACATCAAGAAAAACTGTGGGCATCCTATCTGGCACTTCATATACAAGTCGTTCGTAAAGTCATGCGTAACTTTACGAACAGCTTTATAAAAACACCCCCAGAGATAATCCACCGAGATCACCGAGTCCCCAACAATGACAATGCTTGATTATGCATAGATTATCATTAAGTGCACTGTAGAAATGTGACGAACCATCTGATGAACCGTTTCTTCTCGTCGTGGTTATGTTAATGGTTGCCCTATCAATGGCACCTTGAAGCCGACAGCCACTTGTTTGTGTCACAATTCTACATCTACGACATTTCACAAACCCTGCCACCTCAAAGCGACTTAACACGTGCGTCTATTATGCTTCTCTTCCCCATCCCTCTCTCCCCTTTCTCCTCATTTTTTCTTCCCGTTGTCTGTCTGTTCATCTATCGCAATTAATATCTACATGGGCTGATATGGCGCTGTAGAGGTTTGATGATTTCCACATCGTTGTACACAGCCTCAACTTAAGCAATGAAGCATTTAAAGGGTATATTGTTGCTGAAATGTATGCGGCCAAATACTTTAAAGGAACCTATGGCGATTAGAAATCACATGAATGGGATTTAAAACCAAAATTTGAAGAAGGGTTGCTATTCATAATTTATATTGGGCGTCATTACTCGTAAGGACCGCTATTCATGATACAACAGGAGGGTCGTTATTCATAATACGGATGATGCATATACCTATAATACTTATCCTGATATTTATAGCGACCCTATTCTCGTATTATGAATCGGGACCCCTATGAATAACGACCCCGATTTGTTATTATGAATAGCCATCCTCTTTTTCGAGTATGAATAACGGTCCTCATGAATAATGGATAATGAATAATGAATATTGACCCTTTTCTCAAATTATGAATAGGGGTCCATACGAATAGTTTTCTTTATGAAAAGCGGTCCTGATGAATAGCGAGCGGACCATATCATGACACATATCTATATCTGAAATGGTGTAATCATTCTTCCCCCTTCTCTCTTAAAATCCTACTCGCTTCCGTAACACACATTAGAGTTTAACCTATTAACATGTTCAACGCACTATATTGGCAACAGTGCATTACTTAATGTCTACATCATTTTACAAATACCCTTTCACCCTAATGTGCATCAAGCGACCATTAAAAATCGTCCAGGGACCATTATAAATTGGACGGGCAGGCGACTCATTTACCAGTATGTGATGATCGCTAAATAGGCAAAAATGATTCACAGAGTCTACATAACTCCGCTCCCACAAGTAGTCCACAACTTATTAAGGTTACATTTTATATCACCGCATACGAGTAAGATTTGATGTTAAACAATGCGAATGGGCATCGACTCCGAAATAGGGGCCATCCATTACAGTGATGAATTACCCGGGTAAATTGCAATTTTCATAATGACATTTGTAATCCTCGCACTATGGACTGCATCGCTTCTGATCACGCTGATGAAGACACAATTATGAGCTTTTAATGTTAATGATCGTGTTGTCATGAAGTAATAGCTCGTTCTGTTTTCCAAGGAAGGGGTTTGGCGTAGGAGGGGGGAGGGGGAGGGGGGTTGCAATGGCCCTTAGACCATCGTGTTCCCCTGCACCTAATTACCTTGGTACATGCTTGACTTGGTTATGTCGATGTACAGAATGTGGCATCAGCGAGTACGTAACATCTCTGTTAATATCCGCTGTTTCATTAGGTGATAACAAGTTGGGGTTCGTTGATGAAGAATTATGATTGAGCCGAGCTGACTGGGCTAGCGAAAGAAAACAACCGTATATTACAAGCGATCAAACTACGGTGCTCATCGTAATAAAACTGATATTGGATCCATGCAAGACACATGCATGTTAACGAAACTAGTACAGTACATACAGAGATGCGATGGCTCAGTGGATAGGAAACTGTTTTCGAACGGAAGGTCCTGGGTTCAAATCCACATCGGTTTATACATAACATCCGATATTGCACATTACCACCTCCCACAGATGGAAATTCCAGCTGTCTGTTCATTGCCTGCATTAGTTTGAAGCATTCACTTTCCTTCTTAGCCATCGGGTTAAGGGGGAAACTCAGTTAAAGCAATACTTTGAAATAGAGCAAGTCCAACATCCATTGCATTCCTGCCCCAACAAAATCATAATAATGTAGCACCTTCGCTCTGTCTGGAAGGTTCAAAATGCACTAACGTTAGCTTTTCTGTCTCACTCGTTTTCAAAGACCTCTTTGTTCAAGTTTAAGAATAAATTCCTTTGCTATCTTGTATGTTATTTTCTGTGTGTATGAAGGTTTTCTTCAGGTTTCAGATTCTTGCCATGGAGAATGATGTGTTTAACTCCATCATATCAGCCCTTTAAAAGAATATAGTTTTGAATGTCTTCAACGTGCATCATGATGCATTAACATTTCGTAATTACAATGCCTTGCAACCATTTGGTGATTACCCGTATTGCAAGGAGATTTAAGTGTACTAATTTGCATGCTTATCACACCCGTTAAGGTCCTAATATTATGGAAAGTAGTGTCAAGACTTGCCATCAAGTCATTAACACCAGCGGAGCTGTACCCACAATTTGTCATACCACCCTGCTTCACCGATGCAGCATCAAGCGATATAATAACCGGGGGTTATAATTATTCTATGATGCTTAAGTATGGTTTCAAATTTGTTTTTCCGGTCAAGGTTTCATGGTGGTGATATTAGCCGTGAACAAATCGTTTCATAACGACCATATTGCTTTTTCATGCGAGTGGTCACTGGGAATACCAGCCGTGTCCCATACGATATTAAGGAACCATGTATATAACGTCAGCCGCCAGCAAGAAGGTATTATTATCGAGACCTATGCGCTACCAATGGCAGTAACGACTTTCTTGCCTGAAGCCGACAATAAATGATCGTCTATAAAGACAGCACACAATGTACAAAAGGTATTGACTCTAAGTCGTTTAGATTTACATTGTTCGATTTACTTGTATTTTATTTTGTTTAAAATATTCATGTTGGGGGATGTTTGTATCAAAAATCTATTTTGTTATGCAAAGATACCCAGACGGTCACCTACCTACAGTATTCCCCGAATTAAAGAGAAGGTTGAGTAGTGGGAAGAGGTGAAAAATAATTCGTGAACTTTATCATTTGTTATAATGCAAGTGTGGAAGAACATCAGATAAGACATGTTCCCTGAAAAGCATGGCTCTTCAAATGCCTTCATATTCGAAATATGTCATGTTTATCGTAAAACTCGGGAGGGAGGTTTTTTTCGCCACGTGTTCGTGTAGTCCCATATACATCTTCCTGTGTACAGTGTGTGTAACTTTACCAAATTTCTTATCATTTTGATGACTCCAGAACCTTGCAATACACACAAATTCTTATATGCTAGGTGATCAACCTTTTCTGTTCGATTCCACACCGTTTCTTTCACAATGCAATCGCATATGACCACTACTCAACTTCATCTTTAAGTATGCGTGAATGCTCAACAGTGGTTCGGTAACCGGGTGGTCCCATGTTCGAAACCAGGTCGATTCACCAGTGCCCTTTAGTTCAGTATTGGTCACCGTTACCAAGTCCCCCAGAAAGGACTTAAAACTGTCAATCCCCAGGTTACTCACTTTTATACAAGCATGCTTGTGTAGCAATCGGGTTCCCCCAACAAAACTTTTTTCCGTCGTTAATTCTCCCCTGGGTTTCTTTCCCCCCCCCCCCCCCTTCATCTGGTTTCAACTCCCCAACTCTACTGCATTGTATACACATCATGGGAACACAGACACAACTCACTTTATTCAGATGAATCCTCAGTATCTTTGTTCTTTTGCAGGGCCCCGTCTTACAAAGTTCTCCAATCAATCGCAAGTTTGCAGTCTCCTATCTCTTATGTCCACAGTTGCGTTTGATATCAATTATTTGTAAGGCGAGGCCTTGATCTGACCCCAACTCATTTTAATGTTACTTGCGCATTTTGAATAGGTTACTTTAATTGCCCTTTGCTTCAGGATACGCATCGCTTTGATATACACACAAGCATCAATTCTATTTTAAAAGAAAAATCGACGAATCTTTGATCTTGTATTATGCCAAAGTTGCCTCAGTAGATTTAAAGATATTTCAAATCGGTCCGCCTGTACGCAATCTTGATGGGAAAGATGCTTGATGAAACCCGATTCGAAATGGCATGGATAAAATGTGCTTCGAAATCGAGATATAACTCATACCCGAACTCTGATGAAATGGGAGGGGGAATGGGGGGGAGGTATAATATATCAAGATTGAATTTGGAAGGAGAAAATGCAGGGAAGTGGTGACTGTTATGGTTCAAGGTTGGGTTGAAGGCATGGGTAAAATGTGCTCCAAAATGAAGATATAACTCATACCCGAACTATGATGGGAGTGGAAGTTGCGGGGGGGGGGGGTCATTTTTTAAGATTGAATGTGGTGGAGTAAAATGCAGGGAATTTGTGAAGGTTGCTGTTAAAGGCTGAGTTGAAGGTATGGATAAAATGTGCTCCGAAATCAAAATATAACTCATACCTAAACTCTAATGGTAATGGGAGTGGGAGGGGGTGGGAAAATATTTCCAGATTGAATTTGGAGGGAGAAGAATGCAGGGAATTGGTGACGGTTGTGGTTGAAGGCTGGGTTCGATCATGCAAGTCGAAGGCAATAAAGCCCAGGCTCGGATAGACATACATCAAAATTGACAGGGAAAAGCAAAGACGTGATTAGAAGCGATGGATATGTGAAAAGAAGCAGGAAGAGAAAAGATTCCTTCCTTCTGCCTTGGTAGTGTTTTCACATTGTTCACGTTCACGTAGAACTTTCCTGAATTTATATTGTACCTTTCTTGTAAACTAAATCTGTACTACAATGTATCATTGGATATTTCATTCTTTTTATAGATCAGATGAATATTTCATGATACATTTCAACATGAAACACATTTCAAACGTGCTTATGTCTTAAAGGTAAAGACCAGTTATGGTCATGCGATTGCATTGTGAAAGAAACGCTGTGGAATCGATCAGAAAAGGTTAATCATCTAGCATCTAGCATCTGCAATGTTCTGGAATCATCAAAATGATAAGAAATTTGGCCCATTCTTCGTAAAGTTATAAGCACTATACACAGAAAGATGTATATGGGACTATGAGAAAAACAAATTTACTAAATATATGAATTAGTAGGCGGTTTCCCAGCAAATTTTGTATCATCATGTATAAGTCAAAACATATTCTTTCACATGATTGATAATGAGAGCTTCCAATTTTTTGAAATTGGGGCGTTTCCAATACTGGCCTTTACCTTTAATCTCATTGGGGTGTTAACAAGCATGATATATTCCTTATTTTCAAAATCCACTAACATGTCTATACTGACTACGTGATGTTATCTATTTATATATTTCCACTTCTTTTTTTTTAAATAAAATAAGTTAAAATAATATGCATAATAATAATTAGAACTAATTATACTTTAAAGGAACATAATAAAACATACCATTAGTACGATAATTACATTGAGAAAAAAGCTTTAAAAAGTGGGGGAGAAGCAACCAAGAAAATATATCCCTGTACTTACAAATTAAATATGATATTAGACAACTCTAGTCCCACATGATGACATATCATTTTGGAAACACGTAGATTCGATGTATCATAACTATAGATTGATAACTAAGGTCAGGAAAGGTTCAAATTAATTGTCAGCAATTTGAGAAAAGATTGATTGATGAATAGTAATTGTTCAAAAAAATGATATTTGCTAGAATATGAAGGACCTATATTCATGACGGGTCATCAGGCAGAGATTGGGGTCGAGATGGAGAGTTAGATAGAGGGGAGAGAGAGAGGGAGATAAAGAGAGGGAGAGGGAGAGAGAGAGATGAAGAGGAGCATGGACATACAGAGAGAGACAGGGCGAGAGAGAGGGGGAGGGAGAGAAAGACAGACAGACAGAAAGAGAGAGAGAAACATAGAGATGAACCTAAAAAGACAGAGAGCCAGAGAGGGAGAGACAGACAGCGAGAAAGAGACATAGGCCTATAGAGAGAATGGGGAGGGAGGTGGAGAAGGCTAAGAGGGGTACATTATGTATAGAGAGAGCTATGACAAACGAGGAAGGCAGAGAGAATATTGGCAAAATGATCAATTAAGATCACGGTGTTGTTATATGACATATATTTAGATTCCGCCGCGGAACAAACTCCACAACGGCATGCCGTGCACGCGAATTCTTACGAAAAAACATAGACATATTTGAACACATGTGGGGACGGGTACTACTCCTCGTCATTTTAACTCGTTAAAATCATTCTGCAGATCACGTTTGCCTTATCACAAATTGATTACTTTAAATGAACGGAACATTAAACCTAATTAGTTTTAAGAAGCATGCTGCATATCTCGCAGTCAGCGTGAAAGGTCACAGGAATATACACAAAATGACTGACGAAAATGTGCAAACTGCCACTATGTACGATAAAAAAAAGCCGAATTATTAAAATATGTGTGTATATGAGTTTTTTAAAAAGGAGTTTAATTAATTTTCTAAAATCATTTTGTCACGCATACACACTTTCTATCATTTCTTTACAATTACGTGAAACATGCTTACCATATATGTATTTAAATGTGTGTTTCTACGTTGTTCAACTACTATTTACTTTGGTTTATGGTTTCAAGTACTGGAACCGTATTGGTTTGAAAGATTTGCTAAAATTCAGTTATTAAACTCGTCTAATCATTCATTTGTTGTATCTTAGCAGGATAGCCCTGAATGTAAAGAAACTGTTCACGTGAGAGACTATAAGTCTAAACGAAAATGAACTAATTGGATGAATAAAAAAATGAGTCATCTTTACTTTGATTCCAATCGTTAGAAAAGGTCTAATTCAGTCCTTTGTTTGGAATATGTTTAATTAAATGTTTAATGGTACTTCATATGAATTCGAGATGAAACCATTGAGATCATGAACGGGAAAGTCGGTCAATGATAAATTACTTTCCAGCTCGTTGGAATCGCAATACAGGCAGCGTCTACCGAACCCTGCAATTACATCTTGTACTGGTATTGACTAACTCAATACTCAAGGCATTGATTAAGAGTCATTACACAGATCGAAGTTATTACGTTTAATTACGAGACAAATTTCCCGGAGACATTTTTTTTTTTCTGAACAGAATAGCTGCACGCAGAACCTTCTAGTAATTCACCAACGGGACCAATGTAATACAATGGGTACGATTTTTATACAAATAGAATTGTGAGGGAGAGTCGCATGGCGCTTATCAAATAGCGTGATGTTGCTGCAGGCTTCTAATATTCATTTTACAGAGGAAACTAATATCCACAATGGATTATTCATGATCAAAACGTGTCTATTCTGCTTTTGTAATCTTAAATACACAATGAATCAATAATGTATACAGGTGAGGTTCATTTCCAATGCTTTAAAATGATAAGCACCAGTCCTGTCATTCAAACTGTAGTGCCCAGTAGACCAAAAGCAAAACGTTAGGTATACATGTATTAATAAAGTAGGATTGTAAGAGCTTGATTAAGAAAGAGGATATGACTAGTAACGAAACGAAAATTACATGCCCCTTAAAAAAAATCAACCAGATACCGCCTTCTACCTAAATATTAATTTTGTATAAAGGTGAGCCAAAATACATGTTCTGTGTGCACTTATAATACTCATATCAAGGTAATACATCATTTCGCTTTCATTAATTTGCCAGGTAATTACTCTCGTACTCTCCATATTTCATAAAATGTGTACATAGGCGGGAAATATGGAATAATAATACCTAAAAGGATAAGTATTGTAGCTGACAAATACAAAGGGAATAAAACATTATTTCAGTATTATTACCAAACCTTCTAACAAGGAAATATTGAATCATTTTATCAGCTGATGAAAACACTTTATCTACTGTAATCTATATTTAAATAATGATTACATATCTAAATGTATATTTTGATATAAACCATACAATTTGTTAAAACGTCGAATTTATCAAACGTTAAAACATTTTTCTGACAAGATCTATACATTTGTTGAAAGTCTTTATATCATAACTGAATGGATTTAAAGGGTCTCATCGCAAAGTTTCGCCTGTTTTCTTTTCCTCCCGTGTAACAGGACACGTGACGATGACGTCACAAGCTTGTGTCACTATGAATTTCTCTGCACGCCAGATGTTTGTGACTTCTTTTGGCGCGAGTATTTTTGGAAGCGCAATTAGAAGATTTGGGAAAGTTCAATTTTGTCCGCTGAAACAATCGGCGACCAGCAGAGAATGTCAACCACTGGAGGGTAAAACACAAATGACATGATTATAATGTACATGCTTGCATTCGCTGAGTGTTTTGATTTCCTTACGCGTGAGGTGGTCAATGTCCTTAATTATAAGGAAACTACCCGTGACACTTTATACAGCATAATGAACTTCAACAGTCCATTTGAAGTTCATCGTATATAGCTCCTGCATTTTAATTTGATATGTATTTATGTTTGTATGTGTATATATTGGTATTCATATTCAGGCTTAATTAATGATACTGTCCCAATAATTGCTATAATTATCAGTGCAAAATGTGATCCTTTGCACGAACGTATAGGTTCTTATTTGTCTTATACTGTAAGTAAATGAAGTAGAATGTTGTGAACGCAACCAATAATGATATATTACGCCAATGAAAAATTCTACTGTCTACACATTGATATGAACTAATTGAAACAACAACTTAACCTTTGAAGTAAGCCATCTTTATGTATCATAGAAAACATCGTTGTCTACCATTGACAATACATATCTGTTACGTCCTACTTGTCCTCGAAGCGCTTTCGAAGTGCCTTTTACATTTACAATTGAATGAAACGGCGTTAAACCAAATACTATTTGTATTGGGCAGGATTGGAATGGTGCAGCCATCAGCAATGTAAAATCTTTATAAGTAAAGCAAATAATCCACCTGATGCCATATTAACGTTACAATGGGATGGATATACTAAAGGCTTTATGATTATTTCAGCATTTCCAGTGCAGGATTAGTCTATACCAGTGTTGAGAAACTTGAAAGGGTTTTCAACGAGCTAATCAAGACCGAAGATGGGCCATTTTGCGCAGCCACCGTGTTGCACGAGGTATAGCCTTCCGTCAATTGTGTCTATTGTTGTGTGTCGATATACACGTGTGGCAAACGTCCTATACCGTCCCAACTGGCATTGCTGACAAACAAAAAGCTAATTATGCTCCAGCATACTTTTGCAACTCAAGTTGATTTCATTGTAAACTTACCTCATACCTACATGGAATGGATTCCGTGAAGGCCATAATTAGCTTGGTGCAATGAGACTTGAGATGAAGATGATCGTTGAGGAGGCAATCATATCCCGTTGTCTCTTAATTGATCTCAATAAACGCACAGAGGAGCTCTTAACTCACTGTCACAGCGAGATTCAAGAGTGGGCGAGCAGGCAATACTTAAAGTAGCATCGATATGCTTAGAACAATGTCGTCGAATCAGTCTTTAAACATTATGGAATAGATTTTGGGATACTTCAAGCAAGAATTGCTTTCATTTATTTTTCATTCATTTCCTATTTTTGACGATGAATGTTTACTTTTTAGTTACTAAGACACGTATCCACAACACGAGAATTCTTTCCTCTTACAATACCAAACTTCCTGTTTACTGCTTTCCTGTAAATGGATAGTTCATGAATACTTAAAATCTGATAACTTTTGAAAGAAGATTTTTTCTTTTTAATTTCTCTCAAACTTCATTCTAAATAATATTATTATCTCGTTTCAATTCCAGCTCTCATTAAAATATCTTTGTGCTGCAGCCGCATTTTAAAGGGTTCTGCTTACGATTCACATAACTTTTTAAATCGTAGTAACTTTGCTGCCTGCTAGCTCAATATCTCCACGTGAAGCTATTATTGTGGATTGTGAAGAGACAAATACAACATGAACAATGAAGTCTTGTCTGAGCATTCCGTCACAATATCCTCAACATCTGGGACATGAATGGGAAGCTTATTTAAAGTGACCTGTTTACAAATATTACAATGTTACGAGTCTTAATCGGACTTTTTTGCTAACGAACGCAGCCTTAATTGCCTACTGTGGCGTCTGTCTGCATATTATCCAATTTGATTATGGTAGAACATGATAGAATATAGCATCACTGTATGCATATGGTGAGGTATATACGTCATAAAATATGATTACATTCCAAATTCGATGTGCGTGGCATTTTATTACCTCACTCGTTTCAACATTTTCTGTACACTTTTGTTTGTTGCACTGCCGATGCACTTCTCCCTGCTTATTATGTTATTCCATCGCCTGGTGTGAATGACAAAGAAGTTATTTAATTTAGCTGATGCTATTGATCTCTCTATTCAAAGCTTTGGGCCGGCACAACAATAGATAATACAAGGAGCATCTCTACTAACCCCATGAAAGACCGGCAGCAACAATATAGCTGCAACTGAAAATGGGCTACCAGCCGTAGTTTGTCCTTTTCTCTGTATGATTACTCAGTATGTATTTCATCTGATTTTATCATACGGAAATGAAAACAACAAACAACAATGCTTTCCCCATGCACGACTCTCTTTCAATGGGGTTGAATAATAAATGCAACGTTACCATCTCTCTCCCTCTCCACTCTCCTTGGCATTGAGTCCAAATCAGTCTAACATTAGGAGCATTACTCCAATACAGGCAATTTCAGACTATGAAGCCCGACTGATTACGAAGCATTACATTGATTTTTGTTCCCTCTATGAGATGATTTGCTGTTGATGTTTTTAACTGGCCTCTAAATGTCAAAGTTATCCAAGTTTTAGGATGCTGTTTTTTTTTCTTCCCCTTCCTACCACGTCAAGATTATACATTGGCGCTGGTAATAAGAGCCATGATCGAGTGATGAGCGGAGCGCCAAGGCCGGGCTGCAGATCGCGACATTCACATGGTAATGATCCCGTGCTTGTAGATCATTTTCTCGTCTCACTGTATACGTATGAAATTAGATCAGTCAGTTATGTCACTTCCACTACCATCAACGGCGGAGGATGCTTCCAGAAAGAATAGAAAATAGAATCAGCATGGTTAGTAGATGTTGGTGCAAAAAAATATCGTGTAATAATAACTTGTACATACCTTGGTCAGGGTCGATGGTGAAGTTATCTTAGCATTTCACAACATTTTTCGTAATTTCAGAATAAAGTCCTACTTATTATGGTTTCAAATGGCTCATTTAAAAGTAGGGGAAGGGTCGAAGACAGACTATGAGTCTAGCTTGTAAAAGGAATATTTTGACAATTATTTTCTCATTCAAAAATATGTCTTTATCTAACACTGTTCATGGTTGAAATATAAAAAATAAGTATTTATTCTATGCATGATAAATAAACATAAGTTTACCCAATGATTAACTAACATAGAACGTGGGGCTTTGACAAACTCTTCTTTTTTAACAGCAAAGCAATACTTTTCATTAAATAATAATGATGGCATTTTTCTTTTTTTAATCACTGACAAAGAAACACAAATCAAAACGTCAAGAGCTGGACGGTGCAAAAGAGGTCTAGAATGTCGGTCGCATAAATTAGATACATCTACACATTGGACTAGGGTTTGAAACGTGCGAGTTACAAAGAAGACACTCTTCTGGTATTTGCAGTGCTCTAGAATTTGAGACGTTTTGTCTTAAAACGACTGTCCCCACAGATCAATGGGTAAACTTCACTGGCCGAAAGAACCATTTTTTTTTTACAGGACTGTCGCTCTGTATTTTGGGAGAGAGTGAGATAACAAAAATCTTTTGAATTACTTCAGCTGAGTGAATATATGTCATGAATGAAGTATAAGGTATACATGGAGAGAGGGAGTCAGAGAGAGAGAGAGAGAGGCAGAGAGAAGAAGACAAATATATAGACAGAAAGGAAGAGGGACACACAGAGAGACGCACAACGAGAAAATGATTTGAGAAAGACAGAGAGAGAGAGATAGGGGATATAAAGAGATCGAGAGGGGCGTATGGATAAAACGAGCAACATCTGCAGAAATGGGGAATACAAGAGGGAGGCGGAAAACGCTGGAATGTACCTTGTCAGTACCGAGGCATAAGGCTTACGATATACAAGGAGATAGATTGGAGTAGATAATGAAGAAAACTGAGGGGTAAAAGAGGAAATAATGAAGTATAAATGAGGAAGAGAGAGAAAGAGAGAGACAGACAGACAGAGTGAGACAGAGAGACAGATTGAGAGAGAGAGAGAGAGAGAGAGAGAGAGAGAGGAAGAGAGGGAGAGAGGGGGGAGATCAAAAAAAAAAATGAGTGGATTATCATATCTATGCTGCATTATACGCGCCCTTTGGCCGACATGACAACGTTAATACCATGTATGAATGCATATGAGAATGGGCCACTGGGGAAGGCGGATAATATGGTACCTGCCTGATGGTATTTCTACCCCATCTCCATATTAAAGAGAATGTGTAGTTCTGAGAAAGGTAAAAAACAATTCGCGACGTGTTTTCATTTTGTTTGGTTATGTAAGTCAATGTTGGTATTGAAGAGTAACAGTAATAATAATCTAAATTTATTTACCGGTTAATACGAAAGACCACCTTCTGCGCGCTGTACATAATATATTATGACCCCGGTCTTCGGATGCATTCGCGCACAATGTGCACCATCTCCACTATAGTATTCAAACCATATCATCGCTGTGAGGGCCTATGGCAAGTACTAACACAAAGGCATTTGTCATCCTACCAGGTCCCCATTTTCCGCCTGGGTAGGGAATGGCAAAAGTAGAATAACGAAGAATGGTTACCCTTGAAAAGGATGAATCTGCGAATGTACTCGGTTCACAGTTAAAAGCTCACGGTCGGGGTCCACACTTTCGTGCCACACATTTGTGTAGTCCCATATGCATATTCCTGTGTACAATGCATGCGACTTTACTTGTAGCAAGACTATGCCGATTCCTTATCATTTCGATGATTCCAAAACATCACAGTGTACGTCAATACTTGCATTGCTTATTTGCTAATGTATATGATCAACATTTTCCAATCGCTTTTCTACAGTTTTTTTATAAAATGCAATTGTTTGATCAGAATGCAACTTTATCTTTAATGGTGCTAGGATTAGTGCCGTTCTTGATGGATCTGAATGGATTGTCCCAACCAAAGATAAAGCTATTTCTAGGGTTTTACATTGTATTTTGACTTCTGTGAAACCCATAGGAAATAACCTAATTTAATGCTACATTTTATTGGTCATCAATGTCAACTTGATCTCCGTCATAATGCCTTTTTTTACGATACAAATATATAACATTAGATGGGAAAAGTCAATCAGTCAATCTAGTAGTCAAATCAACCAATCAATCGAATTTGGGTATTTTTTGTCTTGTTACGTTCATTCGATTTTTTTTTTAACTTAAACAAATATTTACAATACATGAATATGTAAATTAACTATTTATTCAAATAATATAGAATATAGTAAGAACCTGTTGACCAACACATAATCGGTCAATATATTTAAAGAAGACCGCACAAAACAGAGAATCCACATGTGGAAGAAACAAACGACTGCTCTTTTTTAAGACTGCCTTTTATCCAAGGCAACAGTCCATGATATAAAAACGCCCCCTCAATCAAAAATTCCGCAGTTTCTGATTAGTTGGTATTAGTTAGTCCAGGTTGAAATTGTTACACCTCGGACTTTATTATGATAACAAAAATTGGACCCTCTCCGATATTGAAACGAAAATATCTATTGTCAAGACCAACGCCATGGCCAGGAAGCGACAGATATGGCCAGATGACGCGCTAAATTTGTCAAGAGCTGCTCGACCCGTCACGAATCGCTGCTCTGGTCGAGCTTTATAGAAAGGTGATGACAACGTTCCATTCGTGGCGAGATAAAATATATGAATAAGAAACTACCCATTGCTTGCATTATTGCCCGCACTTGTGAGGTAACAATGATGACAGACCCGGATCATTAGAGAGTGAAATTGTATTGCTAAAACATCGGTTGCTAATTCACCGGTACGTTTTCAGCATTATATTTGCAGCTTCCATACACAAACGATGCAGAGGGAGAGTATTGAGCCTTTGCAAATAGTTTTGAAACATTAATAGATTTCCGGCTTTTAAAGAGAAGGTTGCGTTCTGGGAAGAGGTGAAAATAATTTGTGAGCGTTATCATTCCTATTATGCGAGTGTGGAAGGAAATCAGTTATTAAACACATGTTACCTAAAAAGCATGGCTCTTCAAATGTCTTCATACTCTAAATATGCCATGTAACATCCTACAACTCGGGGGGGGGGTAGGATTTTTACGCCACGTGTTCGTGTAGTCCCATGTACATCTTTCTGTGTACAGAAAGACTTGGCCAAATTTCTTATCATTTTGATGATCACAGAACCGTGCAATACACACTAATTCTTATGCTAGATGATTAACCGTTTCTGGTCGATTCCACGCCGTTTCTTTCACAATGCAATCGCATGACCAGAACTCAACTTCATCTTTAATAGGGAAATCCTACAAATATAATTCGCCTTACAATTTTCACAGTGTAGCCTTCCAAATTTGATAGTTAGTGTTTGTACGGTAATTGATCTGTAATAATTGCAGTAACTGTAATTGACCGTGTAGTTTGCAATATCATTTTTCAATTTGATATTTCACGAGTCATAACTTGAGATGATGAAAAATTAATAATGAAACTGGACGGTTATCAATTACACGTCTCTGTAATTTCTTTGAGCTGCGGATTAAGATGGGTCGTATACTTTGTTTTGAATTGTAAATTTTGTACTAACTCTTTATTGAATTCCGTACAGACAATCTATTTGTATATCACGTTGTATTTATCATGGAATAGATGTTCTAAATGCTTCAGGAGTATTTAGCAGTTTCCAGCGCAAGATTAATATATAGCGGTGTTAAAAGTGTTGTCGAGGAACCAGTCAAGACCGGAAATGGGTGATTTTTCAGAGTCAATATGATGCACGCAGGAATTTTCCCTCAATAATCTTTTTGTACAAACTGCAGGTGATGCAAACTAGCAAATGCGCAGAGTTGCAGAGAAAGCAACCAAAGTATTAACATAACCATTTAGTGTGTTTACACGAATCAATACTAAAGCGATATAACTTGGATACTGCAGGAAGAAGAGATCGTGCAACATGGATAATCTACGGAAGATGTAAACACATTTCATGCTGCACATGGTTTACTATTGAAAGGTTGAAAAGGATATAAAAGATAAACAGACATCTTAAGTTTGGTACGAGTAGATTTCTCAAGGAGCACTCAAGACCGGAAAAGGGTATTTTTGCAAAGCCACTGCAACCCTTCCTTCCATTGGCGAGTCTTGTGTACAAAATAGCAGGTATGGCAAACGAGCGACAGCGCATAGATGCAGAGACAGCAACCAAAAGTCTGAATATCATTACCAGGTGTGTTAACACGACTCAACACTCAAGCCATATTATTCGGATACTGCAGCAAGAAGGGATCGTGCAGCATTGATACATCTAAGGAAGATGTGAACACATTTCATGCTGGTTTACTTTTGAAAGGTTGAACAGGCAAAGAAATAAAAAAGGAAAATATATATCTTAGGTTTGGTACGAGTAGATTTCTCAAGAAGCTAATCAAAACCGGAAACGGATAAGTTTGCAAAGCCGCTGGGTTGCAAAGAGCAACCATTTCCTCCATTGGCGAGTCTTGTGTGCAAAATAGCAGGTATGGCAAAAGAGTGACCGCGCATAGATGTGGAGAAAGCAACCAAAAGTTTAAATATTATTATTATCAGGTGTGTTAACACGACAAAACACTAAAGCCACATAATTCGGATACAGCAGGAAGAAGGGATCGTGCAACATTGATATATCTAAAGAAGATGTGAACACATTTCATGCTGAGTTTACGATTGAAAGGTTGAACAAGGAACGAGATAATACTACTAATAGGTGTTTCGCTTAACAATATAAAGGCGAGTGAAAGTATTTCACCTATATTTTGCCTGTAATTTGTTCTTTTGATGATTGACACAAAAGAAGTTCCTATAAATATGCATCATTCAATTAATATGATAGATTTGTTAGGCGGCAACCTGCCGTGCACAGAATAAGTATATTTAACATGATACCAAGGATACAGTCAACGACATTGTACCGAGAACTAATTTTCGACATTATCTGCAGGTATGAATTATATGATATCATAAAGGTGAACAACGCTGTAGAACTGGAGTCTTGATCGCTGTAGGACATGCCTATTTCTGCAGGCTAGAATCACGGGAAGAATGGTAGCAGGTCTTGGTCGCCCTGTATACCTCCATTGAGAGGTATACGGGGAAGAGTGAAGAGAAAGAGATACAACGAGAGAGAGAATGAGAGGGAAGAAAGTAAGAGAGAGTGAGAGAGAGAGAGAGTAAGGAAAGTTAGAGAGAGAAAGAAAAGAGATAGATAAAGACAAAGACAAAAGGAGACAGAGATTAAATATATATATATATATATATATATATATACAAAAAAGAGGGACAAAGAGAGAGAAAGAGTGCCATTGAGAGAGAGAGATAAAGTAATATATAAATAAGAGCCAGGGGGAGAAAAAGAACCAGAGGGAGAAGGACAGTCAGAGTGAGATAGAGATAGGGAGAGTGAGACAGAGATAGAGGGAGCGAAACAGACAGGAAGGAAGAGAGAGAAATAGAGAGAAAGGGATCGAAAGGGGGTCCTCGAATCAGGAAGGAGCCTGCAGCAGAACTCATCCTCACTTCAAGTTCGTGTAAATCAAATATTCACCGTGCTCTAGTATTGAATTCTTGACGCCGAGAATAGTCTTTCTTTCATGTTGAACCACAGCCACAGAGCAATATCACAAAGAGCTCCGTAACGTACTTTACTCATTCATTTAAGCTGGCCGGGTACTATCAGGTGTTATATGACGTTCGTCTTTCCACCTTAGCCCCCCTAAGCCTCCAAAAGAAGTAAATTATCAAAGATTCCCAACATCATCCAGGGACCACCTGGGAATGTAGTATTCGTGTCATAAATGAAACTCTTTGTGGAACTGCGATATCTTGAATTCAACCTCTGAGTGCCAATTTATTTGTGGAGAGGGACAAAGATTTTTGTTCTTTCTTTTTATGAATCATAATGGTGTCAAACAATATCATACCTAATAATCATGTAGCATTATTTATTGACGTATTTAATTCGTCAATAAATAATGCTACATGATAGCATTTTAATCGTCAAGTAGAGATTATTAATTTTCACATTTTTTCACATCAACTTTTTAGAATATGA
This sequence comes from Hemicentrotus pulcherrimus, assembly GCA_003118195.1. NCBI lineage: Eukaryota > Metazoa > Echinodermata > Echinoidea > Camarodonta > Strongylocentrotidae > Hemicentrotus > Hemicentrotus pulcherrimus. The sequence continues at coordinate 158,983 of BEXV01000448.1, forward strand.
ATAAACCTCTTATATTTATCATAAAATATATTTCACTTGGACAAAATAACAGAGTATATTGAATTACGAGTATATCTTTGCACTTTGAACTGCTGTATAAATATAGCTTATTATCATCACTGAAACCAACCATGATAAAAATCCTTGCCCAAAAAATATCAAGTCAGAAATATAACGAGAATTTTAAAAATAGAGTGAGATAAAGAGGACATTGACATGCATTTATCATGAACTGAGGGTGAACTGTAAAAATAGCTTTTAAAGTGATAGGCTAATTTATTTTACTATCATTGCCATCACCGAATTCTTATCTGTATCACTAAAAGTAACTATGGAGCGCCATCCAAAAGCAGGCGAACCGTGGATTATTCGTCTAGGAGTGTTTTTAATCGTGAAAAACCACCTAATTAGACCTTGTATATAGGACTCATGCATGACCTGATATGGCATTTACAGTGGACGAGAGTTAAACCTTTCGAAGCGGAATTAAGAAAAAAAAGATTAGATACTTCATGTTTGACTCTCTTCCTATCTCCCCACTCTCTCTATATTATTCCCTCTATCTATCTCTCTCTCTCACTCTCTCGCTCTCTCCTTTTTTCTATTCCGTTGACATTCATACGCACAATCTCTTTATCCGTCCTCCCTCTACCTCCATCGCATCAAGTCGTATGGCACATTCCTTTTTAAATGTTCCTCTCTTCATAAACAAAATGTTAATTCTCTCTAAGCTCTATTCCCCCTCTCTTATCTCTGGTGTCCAAGTCCTCTCTCTTCGCCTTTTCCCTGTCTGTCTCCCCTTGCAATCAGTTTCTCTATCTATCTCTCTCTCTCCCTATTCCCCATTTCAATATCTTATTTCAATGTTCCTCTCTTTTTTGTATGTGTGTGTGTGTGTGTCTCTCTCTCTCTCTTTCCGCGTTTCCTCATCTGTGTTTATCTATAATTGTCTACCCTCTAACACACCACCTCCCTCCTTCTCCCTCTCTCCCTCTCTCCCTCTCTATCTCTCCCTCGATCCATCTCCGTTCTTTCATTTAGCTGTATCCCTTGAACCAATTTCATAATGTACTGCAACACTTGCCCGGTCGGTGTCATAGACCCCGAAGTATAGCGACTGATATTTAGAAGAAGAGTCAAATGTAATACATAGGAAACGCCTGCGATAATATTTCAGTTGTACTGCGGGTTTAATCATGCGGCGCTGCCCGATGATGTGGTGTCATTTGAAAGCGATTGGGGACATAGGGGTGTAAGTGAGTGCCTCGACACCAGCTAGCGTCTGGGTGGAGGAGAGAAAGAAAGAAAGAGAGAGAGAGAGAGAGAGAAAGAGAGAGGGATAGAGAGAGGGAGAGAGAGAGGGGGATCGTAAAGAGTGGAAAGGGGAAAGACGTATACTAGACATAGATTTTTTTTTTTAAATAAAGAAAGTGAGTGGGAAAGAAAAACAGGTGGTAGACAACGATATAACATGGTGAGAGAAAAGGAAAGATGGAGAGAGAGAGAGAGAGAGAAAGCGACAGATAGAGAGATAGAGAGAAAGAGAGGCAAACACTAACATAGAGGAAGAGACAAAGAGGGTGAGAGACGAAGGAAAGAAGGATTGCTAAGGCTTGAATAGGGGGCCAAGTGAAGACCAACAAGGGGGTGATAAAGGCTAATTGATGTGGGTACACAATGACCAGGATAAGCCATGGAAACTAAATTTTGACAGGAAACATGTGAAAATGAAAGACATATTGAATAATATTTGTAGTTTTCATCATTATCACATGTGTCAATATTATTGAATCAGCTAAATTTATTCACCTCAACATTATATAAACTTCAAAACCAACATGAAGCGAATTTGGAATGGATTGGTCTGATGAGTTTGATAAATATGACATCGGTTTCGGAGAGGAGAGAAAGAGTGGGCGGAGACCATGAATATATAGAAAGAAAAAAAAACTAGTGGGCGTGAAAAAATACAATACTAGTATTTGTTTTAACTCTGAGACCAATTTGTCTACCAGTGTGGAAGATATGACAATATTGTCATCACATTTTAATGGTATGTACACTTTGACCTGAAATAGAGATATATTGTTTCAATATGTGATTAAATTGCATTCTTGAAATTATCATTATTATCCCATGCTATAATTTCCAAATCTTTGTCTTTAAAATATTCATCTATATGCAAAAGCTAAATACTTCCACTAAAGCGCATACAGCAAATTGCACAGAATTATACATACATTTGCAATGATATGACTCGAGAGAGAGAGAGGAAACAGCACGTGTATGTGCAGTTATTTTAATGTCAAAGAGAGTTGACGGTAGCCAGTATTGATGATACGATGATGACAATAATCTTGGTTCGGTGTGAGCCAATGAAACGCATAATTTCACTCCAATCCTTGTAGGCACTCTCCCAAGCAATCCATTCAATTTCAAATTAGTCGGGGTGTCGGGCTAACAAATGAATAGCCACCACGCCCAAGGCGAGAAATGTTTCTATTCACTTTTTTTCCATCGTCAGCCTTTGAAATATTGATGAGGCTGGAAAATTTGATGTGGAAAAGCCTCTTCTCGCGTCCCGCATAACTGAGGATAACTTAATCAATTACAGAGCAGTACAGGTGATTGATTATTTTCTTCCCAGGCTCGAAATTAATTCCCCAAGGCAGGGTTTATGTTGCGGGGAAGGCACAACATTGCACTTATTGAATGATCGCAACCGACCAGTTTATCTCTCATATAATTACAACCAAGAGGATAAGCACACACACATGCTCACAAGAGTGTTGTTTCTCCATTTATTTATCATTGCCCAATATGTGCTAATTAATTTGTTCTAAAGAGTCTAAGTGTGTCCTTTTTCTTTGTTTAATTGAGCATCGAGCTATTGACGACTCCAAAACATCTGTGGTAGTATGGTTAGCAATAGATCATTTCTAATATATATGCAAATCGCATGCATATATGAGAGCCAAATATTTCCCTTGACGACTATCAAACAACTTTACAAAGATTTAGTTGACCTTTGACCTTAGATTTGATTACAATTGTTTCCAGACACGGCTCAAACGCTGCCCAATGAAATAAGGTATAAATTGAACTCGAAGAAAAAGAAAAGATAGTTACATTTTATATTGCACTTAAACAATAACAAAAATTATGTATTATTATAGTTGAAGAGTAATAAACTTCGAATTGAAATTCAATCACGATAAAAAAAAAAAATTCTTTAAAAACACGCCTTTTGTTCCTGTGCATAGGTTCATCTACTAATTCATGCAAACAACAGATGACCTACAAACAAACCTGTTTACCTAATTCTTCTGCTTGACCTGAACGAATGTATGAGATTAAAACGCGAAAACCTTCTAGCACAATTACTGCACCGTTGACTGATAATGCAGAAAATCAAAAATTAATTAAGAGACCTTTCAGAACTATACTTTGAATGTTGCATCTTGATAGCATGTTAAATCAATTTAGGTTTATATCTATATCTGTTTTTAGAAAAAAATGATATCACGAGTAAATATTAATATAACTGTTATCAATTTCAAATAGTGGTAGTGTGTGTAAGCTTCAACGCTTGTTATATGCAATACAATACATCGACATGTAGTTATACTCATATTGGTACAATAGAGCAGCTCTCCTTGATATGCTCGGTAATAGACTTTACGACTCAGCTTATTATGAAAGACCCATAAAACAGTTAATATGGCGGCAGTATGTTTTGGGAGCGACTTTTCCCTTTCACTCCCGCAGAAGTGCCGCTGTGTGCCACCTGGGGCAGCCAAAATTGTTTCTGGGTTCTCCCTGCCTGTATTATTTTGTCTTCCAAAGCCGGGAGAGCGAGAGAGAGAGAGAGAAGAAAAACAGGACAGAGGGGAAAGGGAGCGGGTAGAGAGAAGTAAAGGGGCAAATTAATGTGTATGTGTGTGTGGGTGAAGGTGTAAAAGAGAGAGAGAGAAAAAAAGAGAAAGAGAGAGATACATAAATAGAGAGAGGGGTGGAAGAGTGGGTGTGTGCGTGTGCGCTTGGGAGAGACACAGAAAAAGAGAGAGAGAGGGGAGGCAGAAGAGTAAGAGAGCGTGAAGTGAAAAAAGACGGATTGTCAGTGCAAAAAGTTGGTCAGTGTGTGAGAGGGACAGATAGGAGGAGGCTAAGAGGCGAAGAGAGAGGGAGAATGTCATAGCTTGGTGTACGATCTCTCTCTATCACCATTATTACATTACCGCTGAGCACTCGGCATTGCAATGGTCTTAATGAGTCTTTGCTCAGTTCAAAATAAGCCAGCTGATAGGCCTATTGCTTTAAGCTTTAAAGGGAAAGGGGAGTCAATGCAGGGTAGAGGGAGGGTTCAAAATCATACCATATCAATAACGCAACGTACATAATATTATGGCCAAAATTCTTGCATTACAAGATATTTATTTAATATTCTAAAAGATTCTTTTTTTAATTTAAGAAAAAAATTAACTGTGCATTTTAATTTGATTTACATTTATAATGCGACTCTACTCCTTATTTTGAAATGTTACATTAATTTTGTGTGGTATTACATAGTCTCCAGTTAAAGATCACCTGATCATAATGATGAAGCAAAATTTACCACAGATCCCCCTTTTATTGTTTTTGTTTAAATGTCTCTTATGGTTGGTCTTTAAGGTAATCATCTAGTAATGCCTGTCGAATTTGGTGCAGAGACAAAACAACGACAACAACCCCAGTAGTATAGCTACCACTAACGGTACAGAAATCAAGCCAATAAAAAATATATTTAAAAAACCTAAAAGACCATAAAATAAAAACACAATCTTTCAATGTACCTTTAACCTGCTTCATTCCTGTCCCCTTTCAATCGCTTCTGGGTTTAATTCTCTCGCTGGCTTCCCGAAACGATCGAGAATGAACCCTTGCCGCGATTCCGTTATCTCTTATTTTCTCTCCGTATCGTGTTTGCTGCTCTATATAAGGACGAAATGTCACAAGTAGCAGTCATTTCCTCTGAGAAATCACAAGTTACGAGTTTATCATCCTACCACCATGTCTCTTCCCATGTCGACTCCCCAAAGATTAATTTCAAATAAGCATTCATTTCCAAGTCTCAATTTCAATCCATGCATGATTTGATTCGTGTTACATGTATGAATTAATATAAATCTCGTGTCTCGCCTGTCTGTTAATGACCCCTCATTGTACATACCATCTACTTTATCTATTCCAACCGGTTCTATCCACCGTGATTATAATTAACTAACAACGTTTTAAAATACTGCCCCCTCCAAAGGCGTATCCACAATTAAAAGAAAGGGGTGCGGGCAGGGGGGTCATTTGGGGGGTAAACAGCAACAAATATGCAATCAATGGGTAGATTATTATTGATAATAACTACAGTGTGAGTGAAAAAAAACTTTACACCTAGAAAATTGCTATTAAAAAAAAAAAATCATCTATAAACAGTATAATTATACATCTTATGAAAGAGTGTTTTGTCCCAAATCATTTGGTACCATGTTTGTATAGTATGTGTTCACGCTTGGATGGACAGGAGGTATTGATTGCGAAAGTGCAAAAATCGACTTGCGCCAAAGTTGCTTATGTAATGTTTGAATAAAACAATTGGGATTTGGGTATTAATTCGGTCTTTGCAGATCTAAATAACATCCCTAACAAAATTAATCATGTCACACATATCAAATATCAACGAACATATGTACGCGTGCGTGTGGGTGTGTGTGACTTTGCCCTTTGCAAAAAGCATATGCAATGCATTTCATTTGATACATTCAATTCATTCTCTCACTCAGCTAATCACAACATAATACATAATGTAGGCATCACTTTGGCGCAAGTCGATTTTTGCACTCTCGCAAAACAATGTCTCCTGTTCATCCAAGCGTGAACACATACCACACAAAAATGATAACAAATGATTTGGGATAAAACCCTCTTTCATAGATGTATTATAATTTAGTGTTCATCGATGATTTTAAAAATAATTAACAATTTTCTAGGTGTAAACTTTTTTTTTACTCACACGGTATAACTTTTTTTTGACCCAGGGAAGCCTTACAAATCACAAAGGAATACTTGGTGTAGATTTACTTTTCTTTGTGCATACAGTTCCACATACCGCGTATAAAGGCATTACCAAAAAATCTATAGGATGAGATTTAATTTGATTTAAGTTTTTAATCCCTTTTATGATTCCTGTTATTAAAAAGACAAAAACATGTTTATATGATTGTATATTCACAAGAATTTAAAGATTTAGAACCATGTGCTCACCTTATTACTTTTGGAGGACTATATATTTGAGGGACAGAATTAGGTATTAATTTACATCGTTCAGATCAGATCAGAATCATCCCCTTTAACAGAGATACACAAAAAGTCGTATTTGTGTATCTCGTAGATATTCATTGTTAACCCCTTTATTCCAAAATGTACACGGCTTTTTTTATATTGAACACATTCCATCAGTTCCTGATATATATTTTTTGAACTAGAACATCGTATACAAAAATCAGTATGAATGTGCGTGTCATCATCATTACGAACATTGAGCAACCTTCCAACATTGATAGTCAGTGGATATTAATGGTTTTAGGCAAGAACAGACAACCTCAAATCGGCAACACGTTATGGCGCTGCGCAGACGATATGTGCAGGGAAAGCCAATTTTGTGTCAATATTTGCTCGTGCCAACAATAACTCTAAAGCGTCCACTTGACAACGCTCCTCCGCGCTCTTGACTTCATTTTGTCTCTATCTCGCCCAACCGCTAAAACCAATTGACGTTCACTTCACTTGTTATCAGAGATGATGTGTCGAAACTCTTTCAATGAAGAGAAGATAGAGAGAGGGCGACGGGGTTTTCTATCACACCGTTTTCATTCTAAGGAATGGGATTACCTCACATTCTTTTGAAAGACAGATGAATCATTCTATAAGTAGGCGATCGGTTTTCTTGCCGGCGGTAGCCTTTTGTCTAGGTGTATTTCTTTCAATTCATACTTTCCTTAGCCTTCTTTTCTGCTTATTTTCACATTTCTGCTCTGCTGTATTCAATTAGAAATAACATATATACGATGGAATTGAGAAAATGTCCATAAGGAGACAGAATGAGTTTCCTTAACATTTTTAAAATTGATAACTCTGCCATCAATATGTTTAAGATGGACTACTGATACAATATGCATACAGACTGAAATCTGTATAAAGGTATCAAAGTTGTTCATATATTCAATTTTTCAAACTGACAATGTTGATATTTTTATTTGGTATTGTCTTATCTAACCCTCATTCCGATGGTGTACAGTAAATTAACCCATTCTGTGCTTTGATAATTCATCACGTTTTAAAAATAATGAATAAATTAACAAAACATCGAATAAAAAAAAGTTGTTAATTCCCTGGCAAAATAGCATAATATTCAGCATGATCAATTACTAAATGCGTTTATATTTTAAAAAAATGTAACCCAGTTATACAGCTTTTACGAATTCTACCTAGCATATGTTTTGAAATTAATCACAGTAGCTTTGGATGCAGTGCGTTGAGAGATGCATCAAATAAGGCCTTCAAACACGTATGAAGTTGATTAAGATACTTGTGGTGTGTGTATACGGTGCATATTTCATGTATGAATATAACACCTTGTTTACCTTGCCTGTTATAAAGTGATTACAGAGAAACCAAGAAAGCATGTCGAAGTGGAAAAACATATCCTGGTATCTAAATTGAAGCTTGGTTAAAGGATGAACCCTCCCTTCTCCTATTAATGAATATATTTTTACCTTCTCACCCCAGTTCGCATATTTTCTCTCCCTAATCCGTCTCCTTTTGTCTATTTCATATTTTACTCCATATTTCTGTCAATTTTGTTGGTCGGTTTGTCCCTCTCCCTCCCCAACCCTCTCCAGCCGCCCCCTCCACCTCTTCCCTCCCTCTCTCTCTCTCTCTCTCTTACACACACACACACACACACACACATGCACACTCTTCCCCCTCTCCCTCAATCTCTTTCGAATCCCCATTTCCCCCTCTCCCCTCTCTCTTTCTCATTCCTCATTTCCTCCTTCCAGCCTCTCCCTCATACGCCGTTTCAGCATCTTCTTTCATTAAGTTTCTCTCCCTCTCTCTCCCCTCTCTCTATCTGCTCTCATGCTTTTCCTACATGTATGTATGTATGACTTCCAGTTTGAACACCTTTTAGCTTTACCTTTTTATACTCTTTTTCTGCCTTCAAAATAATGTGTTCTTTTGGCTAGTTCCTATTTAATAATGAAAAACACACATTTTCCATGCAGATTTAGGTGATGGAGTTTCACACAGACCTATGTTAGGCACTCTTTGAGCCAACCAGAATATTGAAATACAGTGGCATTGATTTTTATGTCCTCAATTTCATTTCATTTTTCAAATTATGCAGCCTCATACTTAGCCGGGGGAGCTTGATTTCAAGAATAACGAACAATCATTCCATCAGAAATTAATTTTGACAGGAAATACCTTGGAAGACCTTTTTTCGAATCTAAACCACAAAATCCCTTCTCCAGAAAAATGTAATAAGACATGGGTCGGCTCCAATTGATATCCCAGAAAGGAGAAAGACCAATAAAGCTGCAAAACAAGATTTTAGCATGTACATTGTGATCTGAATTAGATCAGTCCTACTTTAACCAAAACTGCTCTAATTCGGCTATTATGAACCGGGTTATTGCTCTCATTTTAATATGAGAGTAACTGATCCCTCGGAATTCATCTAACACTGCTACACCTCATTTTAATATGAGAGTAACTGATCCCTCGGAATTCATCTAACACTGCTACACCTCATTGAAATATGTGGAACAAGGACAAAAAATATCCTTCTGGACAGGCAATTTCGTGAGCATGGTGTGACCATAATTGAAACTCACTGGCTCTCCGAAGACGCTGGTCTGCTAGCTGTTACCGTGCCGCACATGCACACGCTTTTCATCAAAACTCGGATACACATCGATCACGGGGGTACCGGATATGAGATCCTCCGTGAACCGGAAGTGATCCTCCGTGCACCGGAAGAGTTGAAGCGGGTGTCCCGACAGCATGACTAAAAATCTAACGATTTTACCCCCCTTTGCCGTTGTTGCAAAACATTATACAAACTGTGTGAAGAGATGAGGGTTTGTCGAGCCGGACACGTGGGCGAATTGTGGTTGGGAAGTGTATCAGTTTTTTGCCCGGGTTCCTACTGTTTGTTGTCACGTGATCCCCTGTTTTCGATGCTCCCCTGTTTCCTATACCCCTCCCCTACGAATTGTATTACGCGACATGTATTTGGAGTGTCAAGGATGGTGCCACTCGGTAAACCTTCAGGCGCTTGGAATACGTAAGACTTCCTGTGAATGAGGGGGATCATAATTACACGTCATCTTTGGATTAAATAAAAACTCGAACATTCAGATTGAGGAGAGAGAGAGAGAAAAAAAAAAACAGGGACAGAGAGAGGATATGACTGAAAGCGTGCTGAAACAAACAAGACTTAAACAGATACAGAGAGATATGGGGGCACGGGAGGAAAGTGAAGAATAGTTGAATAACAGAGGGGAGAGAGAAGGGAAATGAAGGGAGGTGTGGAGTAAGAATGGGGGATAAAAAGACTCAAATAGCTAAAAGAGAAAGGGAAGAAATAAACCAGGGGAGGTTAAACTACAGAAAAGTAGGAGAGAAAAGTAAATGTGCGTGTGAGTTTGGGGTGATGGCTTCTATTATGTAAACTATATACCGTTGGACGGACTTGTTAGGATACCTGAAAAAAATGCACATTTCAAAAACAAGAACCATGCCTCCTCCTCTTCCAGTAGTCATGAATGTCGGCAAGATGGATAACTTCCATATATAGACTATGAATCTGGAGACCGACCATAGATTGGATACATCCTCATTCACAGGAAGGTGAATCACCTTACACAAAATGCAATGACTGGGCATTCACAATATTTATTGCCGACGAATTAGCATGAACTATCCCAGACCAACATGCATACGTGGGTCTGGTGTTTAGAGATGGCGCCGGTTTGTTTCAGCCGTTGAGCTGGACTGGTTGCGGTATTGCTGTAAATAATGTAAACGTCCTTCGCACACTTTTAGTGGCATTTTAATTTAATTTCAAGGAGGTGCAATTGACATATTTCTTTAAGGAAATATAATGGCAAGGATACACATGTATATGATTTGAATTTGGTGGTGTTGTAATTGGTGGGTAGGTGCACTCGGCGAGCGAACACACCTCGCCGAGTTGCAATACCAACATCTGGAAATAAACGGGCGGCGTTTTACAGTGGCAAAAGAGTGACGTAAGGATAAGCTACATCAAATGTATGCGGCGGTATCCAAATCAATATATTCGATGTGGGACCACAAAAACGTTGGATGAATCATTCTGCTATTTCGTTCCAAATATAATTTATTGTTTCTATTAGGGGTAGATATTCAGCTATTGCGAGCATCTAATGCATACATTAATGGTTAACCATCTTATAACAATGTTATGAATGGATCGTTATACGAGATGAATACACTGCATGCATTATCATAACTGCTTTAGTTGTAAAAAGTTATAAAACTCAAATTAGTCAAGAAAAAAATGATGCGGCAAAGGCCAACGTCCAATATAAGACCATGTATCATCAAAGAGAGTTAACAACTGCAGATATAATAAACACCATTCTTACGTTTTGGCGCCTCCATTGGTCATACCGGGTAACATTATGTCCATAGCCTAAAAATGCTATACCAGAAGTGGAAACAAAAATATTTTATACATATTAATAATTCAATTGTGTATAGATATGTCCAGTTTCTGGTTTTAATACCAACAATAAGAGAATAACAGCTGGTATATATTAGTTTCATACATTATTCTAGATATCGTATACAAGTATGGAATGTTTTAAAGGCGGTGTGTGAACGATCTACGGTAGATGTAAACAGACCATCAGTAGATGTGAACACACTACAGTCAATTAGAGAATAACAGTTGGTATATATTAGTTTCAAACATTATGCTATATATCGTATACAAGTATGGGATGTTTTAATGGCGGTGTATGAACGATCTACGGAAGATGTAAACACACCATCCGTAGATGTGAACACACCCACACTCCATGAGAGAATTACAGTTGGTATATTAGTTTCAAACCTTGTTATATATATCGCATGCAATCATTGAATGTTCTAATGGCCGTATGTGAACGTTTGTGAATGTTTTCATCTACCGTAGATGTGAACACACCCACAGTCAATGAGAAAATAACGGTTGGTATATATTAGTTTCAGACATTATGCTATACATCGTATACAAGTATGGAATGTTTTTGATGGTGGTGTGTGAACGATCTCCGGTAGATGTAAACACACCATCAGTAGATGTGAACACACCCACAGTCAATGAGAGAATTGCAGTTGGTATATTAGTTTACATCATATTCTATATATCGTATGCAAGCATGGAATGTTTTAATGGCGATGTGTGAACGATCTACGGTAGATATAAACACATCATTAGTGAATAAGAACACACCCACGGTCACTTTATACCGTATATAAAACCCAGACACTCATTCGGATGAACATATAATAAATACATACAAAATGTCAATCAAAGTAGACGGATTGATTTCTGAATTACAGTCTTTTACAATTATCATGTTTCTATCAGAGCGCGAGTATCATGATTATGTTTACCTTTTTAAAAAATGTGATAAATGTACGCATAAGCTATATCAAGAATTAAAAACAAATAAAACAAATGTTATTTCGTTATTTTTTTAATTTGTTATATGGAGTCATGTAATGCATTTATGTGAAATGAAGTATATTCCAACTAGAAAATCTTCCCTTACATTTTTCCCAAAATTCTAGTCAGCACAAAATAGTATCCAACTCTAGAAACCCTTGTTTCTTGCAGTCAGCTACTAGCATAGCGTAGCACATGTCTGAAATGGTTATGAATTAATAAGGTTTATGAACGATCCCATCCTTGCACATAAAGATATCTCCCTTCATGTTATCAATTAAAGATGAAGTTGAGTTCTGGTCATGTGATTGCATTGTAAAAGAAACGGTGTGGAGTCGACCAGAAAAGATTGTTCATCTAACATATAAGAATTTGTGTGTATTGCAAGGTTCTGGAATCATCCAAATGATAAGAAATTGGACAAGTCTTAGTGAAGTTTAGACAAACACTGTACACAGAAAGATGTATATGGGACTACACGAACACGTGGCGTAAAAATCCTACCCGGATTGTTACGATGCTACATGACATATTTAGAATATGAAGGCATTTGAAGAGCCATGCTTTTCAGAGAACATGTCTTATCTGTTGTTCTTCCACACTTGCATAATAAGAATGATAACGCTCACAATTGTTTCACCTTTTCCCATTACTCAATCTTCTCTTTGATATTACCAGCTAATTTCGGAAAATAGTTTAAATAGCCTTGTGCGTCAACGATTGAAGCTTGTNAGATATCTCCCTTCATGTTATCAATTAAAGATGAAGTTGAGTTCTGGTCATGTGATTGCATTGTAAAAGAAACGGTGTGGAGTCGACCAGAAAAGATTGTTCATCTAACATATAAGAATTTGTGTGTATTGCAAGGTTCTGGAATCATCCAAATGATAAGAAATTGGACAAGTCTTAGTGAAGTTTAGACAAACACTGTACACAGAAAGATGTATATGGGACTACACGAACACGTGGCGTAAAAATCCTACCCGGATTGTTACGATGCTACATGACATATTTAGAATATGAAGGCATTTGAAGAGCCATGCTTTTCAGAGAACATGTCTTATCTGTTGTTCTTCCACACTTGCATAATAAGAATGATAACGCTCACAATTGTTTCACCTTTTCCCATTACTCAATCTTCTCTTTGATATTACCAGCTAATTTCGGAAAATAGTTTAAATAGCCTTGTGCGTCAACGATTGAAGCTTGTGAACATGACAATGACTAATCACGTAATCCGAATATGATTTATATTTGGTAGACATCACGGTATTGAAATTGTCCTTGCGTTGTATTTTTTTCAGGGGAAAAAATTATATATTGCTATCATGTTTATCTCTCCCCGTGTCTGACTTCCAGAGAAAGGGCAAATTGCGATAGTAATGTTCATGAAATTGTGTTTAGAGGACAATCCTTTTTTTTGCACTCCTTCTTTCGTCTCGTGTGACGCTTCTACCGGCTCTCATCACATGCCCATACATACACCCCTAGATTGGCCTGGCACAGTTGGTTGCTATGGGCGCCCTCATCCATGACGTCAAAACGCAGCTGGATGAGTGAATGCTGTTGTTTTTCGCCAGCGGCGATTACGATATTAAACTCGAAGCATGAAGGAGATATGAAACATGGGCGTATATTAATCAGGTGACGTTTTGAGAAAAGGGGAGGGGTCCAAACGAATGGCAGGGGGAGGGGGGCATGGGTGTGGTCAGAAGAAAAAAACTAGGCTAAGGTGGGATGTACATGGAAGAGAAATTGAAGCAAACTACAGTGTAAAGGCGATAAATTAATATATAATTTAAAAAATGTGTTAATATGAGGTATACCCAAATTGGGAAGAGCATGTTATTCTAAGAAATGATATGTATGGGAGATTTATTGGAAAGAGAGTAATAGACTTTACATTTGTAGCTAGAAGAACAATTATTTCTTAACATGATGGGAAACTGTTGCAAAGAAATATATACTGTTTTAGCAGAAAGCGAATACACATGTTGTTTAAACATACCAAGGATTATCCTAGTAAAATGTCCAAGGCAAGGAGGCAAACAAGCACTCACACCCAATACAAACACTATGAATAGCGCTACTACCGATTTGATACAACTTACTCATGTTTTGATGTGACTTCTTTGCTAACCACATGCTGCTTGTATCGATGTGTATGTGTGCAGTGTTCAGTGAGGCGCTGTGGGAGTTAGTCCACGATCGCTCTACCTCAAAAGGTTACAGGGGACCAAAGTCAAGGGACCGAAAATATATCCAAATTTTGAAGAAGGAAAAATAAAGAAGAAGGGGAGAAAAAAAAATTGCATCACTTGGAAATTAATATCCGTTGATGTTGATGCCTTAATGCTCTGGCCCGGAAAGTGGGTCAACGTTACTAAAGTTCGGAAGGGAGGGTAGGATGTAAAATTAATATAGCTTGGTGCATGGTTTTATACAGCTATGTTCTCACTTGCAGAGAGCCGAAATTACAAAAGCACACTTCTCCTAAAAACGCCTCTGTTGTGTAATATTTCAGAAAGTTAAATGTGTTTTTGTTTATATAATAAGTCTGTCATTAAAGAGCGTTGCTAATTTCCTTGCGGGAATAGGATTCAAGACAAACTACACATTAAATAAATATAAAGTATGCTCTTCCCTTCCTGGCTTTGGTTCGTTTTGTAAAAAGGTTTGATTTGGCTATTGATTAAGAGTTGTAATAAACGCACATATATTTAACCCGTTGACTACTGAATTATTCAATTCCCATCGACTTAACAAAGGGACCACCAGGTTTCCGTAAGCAATGGGTTAACGTATGTACATTGAAAGGTCAATACACAGAAATATACTTGTAAATTATGAATGAAAGGGTTCCTCATGAGTCTGTTTATTAAATTACTGATGCATTAAGACAGTAGGTGTGTATTCGGAAGGAATACAACAATGGAGCCCGGGGTAGCGTCCATGGACTGCGGTAATGTCAACATAATTCCGACAACCCCACACCGACCCTCTATTACTCCCCCCCCCCTCCTTTCCTTGTCTTATTGTCTTACCCCTCTCAGCTATAAGGAGTCATTTCATTCTCGTTGACCTTACACACGTAATTTTGCCTCAAGTTACGAGTTTGTTTCCCGCTCATAATTCGTATCATAACATCGCCTCTTTTACTATACTCGGAAGGTCACCGTATGCCATCGTTCCCCTCGGACTTTTTCTCTCTCTCCAAGTCTCGCCCTCTCTCTCGCTATTCCCCCTCATCTCTCTCTCTCTCTCTCCCCCTCCCCCTCTCTCTCTCTCTTTCTCTCTCCCTCTTTCTCTTTTCCCCTCTCTGTCTCTCTCTATATTCTGGTTCTCTCTCCTTTTCTCTTTCATATGATTTGGACAAAAATCAAATGCACACAAGTCGTAAGTGTACTCTACCATGCTCTAATAATTAATACACCAATTTAATATGTTGACCACTATATTCCAAGCAATGAATTCCCAGCTAAAAATTATTTTCCATTCTCAAAAAAAAATGCTGTTCAAAAGATCATTCAATAGATTATTATACACCTGTTATAATGCTCTCAATACTCAAAGTGCGTTTGTTACAGACTCCAAGCATCGTCATTCAGGGTTAAAATATTCGCACTTTCAACTCCCTCTTTGAAAGGATAATGGGATGCATTATTAAGCATTCAGTAACCTGCAATCATGGACATCTGTTTTATCACTCAAACCGTAACGCATGCAAGAAGGTTATTATACCCACAGCGTAAATAATTCCGACCGTACACACTCTTTAAAACACTTGTATTCTCGGTGTACGCTTAAGAGGGGGTACCTCATTCCGGTAGATAAGCCGCACATCGTTGGGTAAGCCGCCGCACACCAGTGGATAGACCGCGCATTGGTAGAGGCTTGACGTGTGGTAGCGGGCGACAAAATGGGTCGATTGGAGCCCGTGCTGTGACGTGTTAATGTGTTGAATGTCACGGTCATTGACAAGCCCCCAAAGCACTTATCATCTTTACCTATTTATCTATGGAGGGATGGTTCATATAACCAGAGATTAGAACCTTAATACGTCAAATGATAGTGAAAGAGAAACGGGAAGAAATAAGAAACACAATACCAACTTCTGGTAAAGAATTACAAAGAGATATACAGTCAGACAATATATACTATTTAGTGGATTTAGTGGTGGTGGTTATTTTAACTGACTGCTAGGAAAGCATAAATACTTCCTTTTTATTAATCAACCATAGGACCGACGACATTAGGTCCTCTCCGAGGGACCATATATAGAGGGATGGGCCAGAGAGAGAGAGAGAGACCGAAGGAGTATGGGATACAGAAAGTGAGGGAGAGAGAGATAGAGAGATAGAGAGAGATAGACAGAGAGAGAGAGAGAAGAAAAAGCGCGAGATGGCGATTGTAACATTGCAAATAGCGAAATAGATAGATAAAATGGCGTCTTTCGAAACAGAGAATTAATTTTTTCTTCTCATTTTAAATATTCTAGTACCCAAAACATGATTGAAAGTATCCTTTCGAGCCTCTCACTTATTGAGAACTATAAGAAAATTGTTACACGGTCTAATGCCTATATTGAACAATTCGTTATGTTATCAAGGTTTTGTTTGGCAGGCTGTATAAAAATAGGCCTTGGCCAATGCCGAACAAATTAATTAATATGTATTTAAACATGTAAACAGGAAGCAAGTCATCATTGACAGAGGGAGATAAATAACAATAATAATGATGATGATAAAGTCATTGATATAGCGCGCTAATACGTATTAAACGGTTCCACATCGCTTGAGAGGGAGAGAGAGAGATAAAGAATGAGAGAGAGAGAGAAAGAGAGAAAGAAAGAGAGAGAGAGGGGAGGGCGGGTAATTTGGTGAAATACTTTTTAAATAACAAAACTACCTCTGACAAAAACTAAAATGCGTTCGAAATAAATAGAAAAAATCCCATCAAATATGCCAAAAGGAAAGGGAATTGAGGAAGTGAGAAAGATGAAAGGAAGTGAAAGAAGGAAAGAGAGACATAGCAAGGAAGAGAGAGTAGGAAAGAGAGAGAGAGAGAATGCAGGAAATAGAGAGGTAGAGAGAGAGAGAAAGAGAGAGAGAGAGAGAGAGAAAGACAGAGAGAGCAATAGCAAGGGGAGAAGAGGGGGAAATCAGAAGTAGGGTTGATTGTTTAAACAAATAACCAGCGGGAGATAGGGACACGTCACGGAGTGTTCCCCAGTGTCCCAACAAGATCGAAGCACTGCTGCTATGCCTTTTCAAGAAAAAAACCCATCTTATCGATTGGCACCTATGAAATTTCACTTTATGCGTCAGAAGAAGTCTACACGACATCTCCTTAAAAATCAAATTGTTCCAGACATTCTAGAAGATACAGTTAGACAGTGATTTTTGAGGTGCTGAAATAACAATTACAGACATTTTGAAGGGCGGTGCGGCGGTGTAAGAACATATCCTTCATATCAAACTGTTCCCTTGCCAACTGACATTATCATTTCTACCACTAGTTAAAATAGTACTAATATTGATAACCGTCGAAATAACGGTAGTGGATGTGCAGTGTGTTTATACACTGTACGATTTCAGAATCAGATCGTAAATCTTCAATTCCAGGCAATAGACATTACAAAACGAAAAAATAACCTGTTTGCTTGTTATTCGAACGCGAGGTTCGATTTATCAAAACGCGGGTACTATATGAAAGTGTTGATTAAATTACCCGTATATATATTATCATAACTACTAGAAAAGTTTATGTTGCCTTGATTGTAGTCATTATGATATACCGTTAAGCCTTGGAATTTCTGAAATTGTAAACAATTAGGCGAAAAGCGATCGAATATTTAAAGGTATTGTAAACAATTAGGCGAAAAGCGATCGAATATTTAAAGGTGCGTGTGTATAAGTAATGCATTACATAGTACCCGGTGGTTTCCACGATGTATATTAAAGATATTAAAGGCAAAAACAATCGTTGATACGGATATCAATCAACTATTACGATAACATCAATAACTACTATATTAAATATATGAGCATTCATAATACTCTGCGTGCCTTATTTCATAAAGGAATGATTTGAACTGGTAAACGGGTTGTGGGATTGCGGCCGCGGCGTACATATAATGTTTGATATAATCATAATTTTAATAACATTTTAAATCCTGGTATACTCTGCTTTTTCACACAAATAGCTCTTGAGTTTTTGATTTTTCGAGGTTTTTAAAAAGTTTTTTTTGTTTGTTGTGTGTGTGTGTGTGGGGAGGGGGGGAGGGTTTACTCGTGTAGTCACCAGGCACATTTGCATGAAGAAAAAAGTCAGATTAACATTGCATCTACTTATATTCACTTTTAAGAATACAACGATCAGACAATATTAAAGTATGAATACAAGACACAAGATTCAAGATATTTTATTTGGCCTTTGCAAACAAGTTACATTGTAAAAGAAGGCAAGTAACTATTTGGACTAAAATAAATTCATGATATTAGTTTGAACGAGCTACAGGAGGAGATACGAGGGGGAAATAGCACATACAGATTATGAATTTTGAAAGGGGAGTAAGTCAAGTCAAAAATATAATTTTAAAAATCTCAATAAAGAGAGGGGACGAGATAATATTAATTAAACGCATAGGCAGAAGAGGAGTGAGTATGGATGACCATGATATTGATATCATTGACAAACAATCGTTTTTCTTTCTTTAGAGAGTCAGTGAAGTTAAAGTAAATATGACAAAGCAAAGGTGAAACAAAGCTTTAGGGGAAAGTTGAGTTCTGTTGCAGAGGGCGGTACACAAAATAAGTTTTTTGTGAGATAATGAAAAAATGAGTGTCAAGTTTGAAAGAAAATACAATTTAAATGACAAAATCATCTTTTTTAAAATCAAAATCGGTTTAGAGACGGCTGAAATATCCATAAATATAACGATTTCTAATATTTGTGTATACCACCACAAATATTCGATAATTCAAACCAGCCGTTGAAAAACTAAATAGCCCCTTTTACATTGTATTTCAGCCAATGCCCACAGCCAGCCGGCACATGAATTATTATTATTAATTAATTAATTTAAGGTTACCGTATTTTTTATGAAAGTGGAGCTGAATTGGTATGACGTATTGGCTAAATTTCACACATTTCGGGGTCTAAAATCACCTTAATAGCAATTTTAGGTCCTAAAGAGGCACTAGAAATGTCATAGATAAGAACTCAACAATCCCTTTAAATGTACAGTATGAAAACAAATATCATTAACGCCAGGAAATCATAACAATTTCGTGGAAAATAAAATCATAGAGTGTGCTGGAATCATCGAAAACAAGATGAGATGCAAAAGGGGAAAATCTCTCATTACTCCTAAACAGTCGAAATGTCACAGTAATGAACATGTACTATATTATAATTGTTTGAGTGTATCATATGAGCTTTGAAATATCAATGTTAATGTTGGATTTCCATCTTCATAAACCAACCCCGCCAAAATTAAGTCCATGCACCAAATTAAATCTAGAACATCAGTTCAATACTCATATGCTTATATTTCATGTTTGATAAAATATTATTTTAAATAATGACTAAAGGCGTGACATACTGAACATTTTGTAAAAGGAAAGTAAAAATCCAACAAATTTGGGGCTGTGTTTGTTTTCCCGTTCATTTCGTGTAAAATGTATGAAGTGGATTTAAGAGTAACTGAAGGGAGACAGCCTTTTGTAAATGCTGGCAATACATCTTATTGAGTAATGGTCTTATACCATTGTATTACACATGAATGGTATGAAACCTACCAAGCTGCTGAAATTATGAGTACGGTTAATAACATTTAAAGTAACAAAAGGGATATAACAAAATCACCCCAATACTGTAATAATTCATATCCTATATGCTGACGTACATGCG
Organism: Hemicentrotus pulcherrimus; assembly: GCA_003118195.1. Classification (NCBI taxonomy): domain Eukaryota; kingdom Metazoa; phylum Echinodermata; class Echinoidea; order Camarodonta; family Strongylocentrotidae; genus Hemicentrotus; species Hemicentrotus pulcherrimus. Next base: position 178,691 of record BEXV01000448.1, read on the forward strand.
GTAACCATAGAATATTTTAACTTTTATTTCATGTGATGCTGATGGAATTACAATGATATTTTGTTGATGGTGTCCATTAAAATGATCAGTATATTGAGAGAAATATAAGCAAAAACTATAAAGCCTCATTCTGTTATTATTTGTACAGCATTTTGGCTAGTAAGGCCCATTGCACTACTTGTAGCTACTTGCGCCCTCTATATAACAAACAATGCCTAATCGGTGTCCATTGGTCTCCCATGATCCTCTTTTTGTTATGTAATTTGAGAGCTGAGTTGATGAGATAACCACCTGTCAAGTGACCTTGCATGATGGACTAATGTCTTCTTTACACTAGTACGGATAAGCTTTATTAAACGGGTTTCTCCCCTTTTCTTTCGTCGTCGCGTAATTACATTAAATAACCATGAACGGAAGCGCTTAAGTGTATTTTGAAGGTCATTTAACAGAAGAAATCTGATAATATTATTGATAACTAATCAACTATTCAGTGTTATCTGTAAATGTTTTGGAGCGCGCGCCGACATACCCAATTAGGCCTTCGTATCCGGTTTACGCTTAACTAATTTATGATGCTTTCGCTGGATACAGTCAGGATAGCGGAAATGTTTTTGTTTGAAAGCCGTAATTTGAGTAGAAAGTATTTTACATGTGTATTGCATCACGTCTCTTATTGCATAATGCCATGACGTCTCATAATAAAATTGAACGACAAATACTACTTTAGACATTCATGAAAACTTTAGTAAGGAATAGAGTGACTTCGTGTGACATTTACATTTCAAAATCATACTGGCACATGTATGCTTGTGTGTAGTAATTTATTAGCAAATTTCTGTGTAGCCTATTCATTTACCTGTGAAACATTTCCCGTAAAGGGGTTGGGTAACTTTGTCTCAGATTCTGAAACAAAATGTTGGATTTAGCTCATGATGCAATGATAATTATAAACCTTTAGGTCAGTCAGGAATTCCATGACATGAATAGAAATCGGGAAAAATGTTGCGTATTCCTAAAATGGTTGCATAACACTACAGCCTATTGGGGAAAACCAGTATGGTAAAACCGGTCACTCAAAGATTTTTACTTTTTGAGGCACTTCTTGATCATTTTGAAGTGCATTTTGTTAGGGCTTTTCAATATTACACGATATCACAGACACTGAAAACACATAGGGGCGCTCAATTTTAACATTGTAAAACAATGCCTTTAGGAAAATAAGCCCCCCCCCCCCCCCCTCCCCCCACCTCTTGTTGATTTTGTATTGTTTGTGAATCAGAGGGTTTTAAATAAAGGAAATATATTTTCATAATAAATATTATTTTATCAGAGTTAAAAAATAAAATAAAAAAACATTTTAAGTCGCTGTCACGATAAAGTTAGCTTAGCTCGTTAAAACCTTTGCCCAACACTCTTTTGGATATCAGTGTATTATCTAGGGAATTATTATGGGGATGGGTGATCACGTTGAACCTATGACATTTACAATGGTAAGCGAGCTGATCAGGAGTGTAAGAGAGTTTGTAGGGAGGGTGAGATTCAAATGGAATGGGAGCAGAGTGCCGTTTTGGGAGGTGGTTGCATGCATGGAGGATGCGAGGTTTTGTCATCTCAAACTCGGGGGGTGATGCGGAGGAGTCGGATGGGAGAAAGCTCACCTCGTCCTCTCTCACTCCAGTTGACACGTATTTCTTGTATTTTGTTTATTTTTTGCGATTTAATTTAATATTGTATTTACCTTGATGGTGGTTTCATTTACAGACAAAATTTTTCCTTAGAGGTCCTGGCCTCTTATAGTCCGTACTTATGATTTGTAAAGAAAATAATTATATTGCAAAATGAATTGAACTGAAAAAAATATAATTAACAGATACATTTCAGATATATTTAATCAGATTTAAGAGCATGAATAAGGAGAGTTGATACCGCCAGTGTCATTAATAATGATATTAAATGCGTGTTTCTTTGCAGATCGCAATCCATTTTTGTATTAACAATAACATTTACATATTTTAAAACTTATATTGCGAATGTAATTTCGTTTAAAATCCCTTTCCTTCAATATTAGGTCAATTTTAAACAAACGTTACTATATATTATTTTATGAATGAATAAATATAAGGGTTTAAAATCTTTCCCAAACTTCCCCGCTCTTCAACTTTGCAAACAGCTATCTAAATTAAGGGTCGTGTATGAAGATGAGATGTATAGAGAGAGAGAGAGAGAGAGAGAGAGAAAGATAGAGAGAGGGAAAGACAGGGAGAGAGACAGAGAGAGATAAACACTGAGAGACACGTTTTTTGAAAGTTTATTTAAGCTCCAAACCGTACGTAGAAACATAAAATTTCATTAAAGACGAAAGGGACACTAGTAACATCACGGATTAAAATGAACGTTATGAAAATTCAACGAGGCATGATTTTAGTTATAATTTCATGATTATATCTCCCTAGGAATAAGTAATAATACATTTTTTCTTAAAGATAATCGGTTACGACAGAATAGGGTAAAAGAAAGAACACAGACCCAGTGGAGTACACACATAGAGATAACAAAGATAGATTGGACCGTTATTCCAGGATGGTATAGTTCAGCTCAGCGGAGTGACGTATACGTTGTGACCCGGCGTTATGAAGCAGAGGAAAATGAAATTTGAAGGACTTCCCCACGAATAATTGATTCTGACATTTTTCTTCAACATGAGCAGGGAATGAACGAAGCATAAAATCAATTGAAAACACAAAATATGCCATTAGGTGATCTGCGCTCAATCCTCCACCTGTCTAAACGCTGAACAGGTACACCTCGCTTCCCCCTTCCCCCACCCCTCCCATTCTCTACAAATAACCTTCAACTGCCCCTGTGGAAATGGGGGGGGGGTTGGGCCTCTTGGTGCGCTATACGTACACAAGCTTGATAATATCAGGTTTATATTACCTTCATCATACCCGTGTTGCAATTGGGGCATATTTTGTTTACCCGCGTCATGTAACATTTCTATGACCTTCCGATGCACTTTTTCCCACTTTCTGCCGCTAAAACGCATGCGCTAACAGCCGCTCGCCGCTTTTTTCCAGTCCGTTTTATCATGGGGATTGCCGGATTGGTGTAGAAAATTTGCAACATAGCTGTTTTTCCAACACTCATTATAATGTCCATCTCAAACCTTAAATGACTCTAATGTACCGGAGCTAGACTCGTGATTCATCTCCCTGCACTCCAAATAACAAAGGAAATGTACATTTGTAAACATATACTGTTTTTGTTTTTTTTTCTTCTTCTTCTTCTGATTTTTGCAGTTTGGTGCATTTGAGGATAACACGTTCCACCCTTGTTTCTATTTATATATTGCTACTCCTAACATGATAAGCTTGGACATTATGTTTGTCTTTATCGATATGTCTAGAGTACAAACACGGTAAACAAGATGGTCGAGCTTTTCTATTTTCCATAATATATTTGATTTTGATAATGTGCGTTTATAGTAGCATAAAGAGAATGATGCTTTCAGTGGAAAGAGCTATAATTTTGTCACCTTTATCACCATGGTAGAAAGGTATATTGTGATTTGGAAGACCAAATTTAGTAGTCTTTTTACAAGAAAAATCCTATCGTCGTGTTTTACTTCCTTTTTTATCAATTCTCTCCTTATAAAAATGACCTGACAATTCTTTTTGCACGATACTTGATTGTTCAATGATTGGTTGATATCGATGAATGCTTGGGTATGGAACTGTGAAAAGGGCAAGGCTACGTCTATTTTTGTGTACCCTAGACTAATTTTACTTGTGTTAAGTATGAATTAATATTGGAATATATTGCTTCCATCGAGATATGAAATACTTTTGCAATATCGACGCGCCTCAGAGATTAACACATCTAATTAAATTCAAACAAATTACGAACGTAATTAAAAGTGATAATGTACAAAGATTTCATATTTCCTTTTTGCGTAAACATGTTAAGTGCATTTATTTAATTACGGTAGTTCATCCAAATCATACAAAATAATATAATACACATGTTTTCGGTTGGGATTGAATACTTTATCTACCCCCCCCCCCTCCCCCTCTCTC
>BEXV01000448.1:199448-220058 GCA_003118195.1 Hemicentrotus pulcherrimus
TTTCTTTCTTTCTTCTTTAATTTATGGACTTATAGGACAGGAATAAAGCAAAGATGGAGGAGAAGGAGCAGCAATACAGGGTAAGCTTTAGAAAACGTGGAAAACGGTCAAGTTAAAGTAAAAGTTATTATCTACAGTCCTTAGAGGCCCACTGTACTACTTGTAGCTACAGAGAGGTTTGGTGACAGGAATAATTTATGATAAAAGCCACTTAAATGGTTGGAGTGGGCTCACTAAAGAAAGTCCCATTACTTGGTACAATGATTAAAAATGTTACACTTTATTTAACTGTTTAACTAAAACTGTCACAAAATTCCGCCCTGATGATTAACCAGTAATCAGTAATCTGTACAACTTCTTTTGTCACTTCTCAGGAAATCATGGGCAAGCTGGTAAAGCGTTACATCTTCGACGCGAAAAGAGACGAAGACGAGAACAACCAAGAACAATGGGTAAACCGGCTCAAACAGGATATCTCCGGATTCAAGTACGAGATGTTCGAAGCACTCACCGGCATGGATAAAAAGATGAGCGAAATGGAGCAGCGAATTGAAGATGGCGGCGTCAAGGAGCCCGGAACCCAAATGTTCCACAAGATGGAGGACGTAGTGAAAAGGCCATTGTATCAGCCTGATAGCATGCAATCAGTGATATCTGGATGTTCTGACCTCATGACTGCAGCCTCCAAAGACCTGATGAACTCGAAAGGTTCGAACAATGCCAACAATTCGCCTCTTCTGGATGATGGCCTTACGGACCCATCGACTAAGAACCGCAATGCGCGCGGCCATCCGAAATCCACCTCCATGCCGTGCAACATATCGGGATATCTTTATCCTCCCGATTGGGAGAAAAACGAACCCATTTTATTCATAGATGAGGATCCTGATGTGCCTATTCTTGGGGGTCCACCTCGCAAAGACAGTAAGAAGAGGCGATTTAGCGCCAATCACATGATGAACCATATAGGTTCACGTCATCTCAAACGTAAAAAGTCACACACTAAGAACACCACTCGCGTTTGACAGGGATAATTATATGAGTTGACACGATTTCGACTCCGAATGTCATCCAAACATTATCCCTGTCCTTTTTTCAACAGCAAATAATGATTATGATTATACAAATACTAATTATATATATGTATGTTCATGAACAATTGGTGCTTTTCGATATTTGGACTAATGTTTACGTATAATGACTGACGGTTTTATCCCTAACTTTTACGGCCCTGGTAATGTGCGCATTATTACGAACATTGTTTTGCCTTGTTATGCCCAGGATGCTGTTTTGTCGGGTCTATTCTTCGATCATAACATATCATGACGAGATTTTGTCTGTCAAAAGCAGTTTGATGATTGACCATTTGATGGCAAATTTGCTGTTACTGTTACTGAAGTTAGATTTTTTCTTAATCCAATTTTATCAAATTATGACGCGTCTTTAATACAGTGGTATTGTCTGATGTGACTTGATCATGCTTCTCAATCAGAATCACTAATTTTAAAAAAGAGTGACACATAAAAAGAAATTTGAATTAATGAACAAGACGTCGTTATCATATCGATTTAATTGGTGAAAGCAATTTTCTCTAGCTCAAATGTTTGTGCTGTATCCCTGTAAATATTGGATAAAGTAATAGCATATCAAGTTGCTAGCGAGCGTTCTTGGAAGGGGACTTTGGGGGAGTTCATGATCGATAGATATCAAAAGACACAAAATAGGCAGGATAGACACATCAGTGCCCTAAAGATTATTTGTAGTTTTAACTTGCAGATTTGGTATCAAAATATGAATAAGACTGTAGATGTTTATTTTTGTTATAAAGGGATACGTCTTATTGGCGTAACAGGTATGAAGCCATCACAGGGCTCTAGCATTGTAATGGAGGAGGGGGCACCCGATGAGTTATTAGGTTGATAAAGTGCAAAAGAAATAGGATGTGGGTAAATAAGAGTTGTGTAGAAGTCGTAACGCATTCTTTTCACGTTGCCTATCCTCTTTATATCCCCTTCTCTCCTCTTCGTCTCATTTTTAAGGACCGGGGGATGCCCCCATATCTGCGTCACGGGTCCACCGCCTAATTAGGGTTACAGAAGACTCTTAGATTTAGCATTAATTTCGTGCTTCTCATATTTATGTATGTCTGGGTATGTCGGACGGTGCATTGAGATAAACACAGTACCTACAGTAGTAACAACTATGATGATTTACAGTGCTTAGGTTTGAAACAGTTAAACAAAAGGGAGTTTAGTTACTTCTAAATGTCTCAATCTCATTTGCGAACTGCGAGTCAATTTTTGTTTTTATCCTTTTTTAGTCATACAGTGATACCGTGATCATGAATTAGATGATCCAAATATTTTCGAGTTGATTTTGTCGATTTTTTTCTTTTTTAATACAGTCATGTAATTATTCCGTTAAAAAAAAAAATAACGATGTAAACATGCTTGGATTAAGTGTTATGCAATAATATATCTTATTGTTTGTTCTAGAAAATGATACTATTTAATACTTCTGAGGACACTTATTGCCAGGTTGTGTTACAAAAAAAATAAATATCACCATCAGTGGCAATGGCGTGTGTAGAAAATGACAACATAGTGGACTACGTGTGTTTCTAAATGTTGAAATTCCTTTATTTATTTCCATAAAAAACACGCAAACAGTTCAATATATACATTAATCTATTTTCAAAAAACACGGGCATAATGGAAGATATGTATGTAAATTTGTTAGTTTTTAAATTAATTGGAAATTTAATATGTCTTTCATATGGTACCTCATACATGGTAATATGATATATTAAAAACGTTTATCTCCAAAATAGTTCATCAGTAGTTAAAAATGTCATATATTTTTTCCATCATCATTACTAACCAGGTAATCCACTTAGAAATTGTGCAGGAGGGGCCCCAAAACACGTTGAGACTTGACGAACATTTACAACATCCCATATCTCGAAACCCCCAAATTTTGTGTTTTGCCCTATAGGTATGTACTACTCGACCTCTTTTCGTTGTTACTACTACAACCCTTCTAAATTCAACGATTATAACTATTACTAATACTGCTACTAATACTAATTGCCTGACGGTATATGTTCTGATTAAGGGTGCTGATGCAATTGATACGAATAACAATTGTTTGTTTAACCTACTTCGATAACCTTATTCCGAGTTAGTAGCCTTATTACCGACCATCATTAGCACGACTAAAAAATCAAAAAAATGACAGCAACAACAACAACTACTACATGTAATACCACTGGTACTACTACTACCTCTACTGCTTCTACTGATACTACTACTTCTAATATTTTACTACTACTGATTCTACTACTACTACAATTATATCACTACCACTAACAATACTGCTACTATCGCTACTACTACTACTACTACTACTACTACTACTACTACTACTATTACTGTTGCTGTTGTTGCTTCTGCTACTACTACATGTACTACCCTAATGAAATGATAAGGTAAATCCCAAAACTTTCTAATAACCATTGATCATCATTCTACTGGCTTGTAACATATATATGTTTTACTTTGCAGTATTGTGTTGGCTTTATTTTTACGAACGACAAATAATCATAAAGGATGACTGATATTTTTTTTTTTGTTAAAGACTGAAAGGGTGAATAGAAATGTAAACAGAAATTCAACATTTGTAATTCTTTTTATTTACTTATATTCTTTATTTCTACTTTTGTATATTTATTTATTAATTTCCAATATTACTATCACGATTCATCATTACTTCTGTTACTTTTTGCATTTGTATTAAGGGGGGCCTTTTACTGTAGCGCATTATGGAAAAAAGACGAGGGTTATTTATAACATGACACAGAGGAACATTTGCACATCCTCTATTCGGGCATTAATAAATTATCAACCTTCCAGTACCTTGCAAATGGTTCACATAACTTTGGAGGATAATACGTACGCCCTGACAAATGAATACTATGGACCTTTAGATACGCACGAAGACAATATAGTCTATGCTACAATCGACTTCCTTCTAATGCACTGCCTTGAATGGACGTCACACGTTTCAGTCCACGCAAATCCTAAAAGTCCCTATTACTACTACTACTGAGACGACGGATTTCGTTACTGCTACTACTTCAACTACTACTACTATTACTATTACTACTACTACTACTACTACTACTGCATCTAATTCAATATTGAATGTAACTTTTGTTTCATAAGCTATCGTGGCAATACTACCACTATCATTGATGTTTTTGTTTTGTTAATACGAATGTTACGTCCCCTTGATATGGCTACAAAAATAACTATTATACTGCAAAATATGATAGTACCACAACGTATACTGTTACAACTTTAACTTTTACAGCAACTACAACAGCTACTACCACTACTTATTTTTTACTATTAAAAAAACTACTACGATTAGTACTACTATAACAACACCTAACACTACTTGTGCTAGTAGCAATCCTACTACTACTACTACTACGTCTACTACTATTACTACTACTACTACAACTACTACTAATACTACTACTACTACTACTACTACTACTCCTACTACTAATACTACTACCACTACTACTACAACCACCACCACTACTACTACTTCTACTACTTCTACTACTACTACTACTACTACTACTACTACTACCATTACTACTACAACTCTTACCACCCCTGCAACAAAATAGAGGTACAGTTTTCTTCATTTGAGCTTTTTAGGGCTTTATGAATACTAATATTACTTTAACGCAAAATCAACAACGATACCAGTGACCACAACTATGTCTACTGCAACTCCTACTTCTATTAATACTATGACTACTCCATTTTCTGCTGCTACCACCACAACACTGCTTGTATTACTATTCCTAGTGCTGCTGCTCCTATGGCTATTGTTACCACAACCACAACTAATATATTACCGTTGCTATTAATAGTAGTATTACCACAATTGCCAGTGACTACAATAATAGTAACTACTCTTACAAGACCAATTTCTCTTACTACTACTGCTGCTGCTGTCGCTGCTTCTATTACTATTACTGCATCAATGTATTTCTTTTTACTTATTAGGCAATGAATACTGTTTATTAAGACTATACTACCTCTGCTTACTTTATAATGATTTTTTTCAATCAATAAGAGTGTTGAGAACTTACACTGGCCATTCGATTGGTCCACATGCATACAGGTGGTTGGAGAAATGAAAACCTGCAAAACATAATTTGCATTACTATTGTGTATACTACTACTCCTACTCCTACCACTACTACTACTACTACTACTACTACTACTACCACCACACTTACCACTTCCTATATTACCAATCATACTACCTATACTACTATTACTACTACTACTACTACTTCTACTATTACTACTTCTACTACTACTACTAATACTTCTACCTCTATCACTACTTTTAATACTGCTACTTTTACTTCTACAACTGCTACTACTAGTCTACTTCTACTACTACTACTACTACTACTACTACCAGTATTACTAAGACTGTTACTATTACCTCTATTACTACTTTTAATACTGCTACTTTTACTTCTACAAGTGCTACTACTGCTACTGCTACCACTACTCTCTATAAGCTCTACTTATACTATCACTGCCGCTGCCACTTCTACTTATATTACTTATTGCTGCTCATACGAGGTGATGGTGACGATGAAAAAGGTGATATATGGCATCTATATTCCACTATATCATTACCACAAAACATATATATATATGTGCATAGGTTACTCCATCAAAGTCAATATTCCCACGTCTGCCGATATATTATGTTTTTAGAGCTGATGTTATGTGATTTAAATTTCGCGAACAGCGGAAAGGTGCGAGTTTCACAAACGCTTACCAAAGGATAAAAAAAAAACACAACCTCCATACTCACAAAAACTGTTTAATAAGCATAATTAGGGTACTACTAATACTACTACCACTACTATTGCTACTACTACTAATACTACTACTTCGACTGCTCCCACTGCTGCATCATTTTGCTACTACTACTATAACTACTACTACTACTACTACTACTACTACTACTGCTGCTGCTGCTGCTTCTACTACTACTATTACTAATTCTACTGCTGCTGCTGATACTGATACCACTACTACTACCTCTATGATCAATCGAGTACTACTAAACTGATCGACATTGGTATCGTATCCCACACTTATTAACTATTACTATTATGTTACCCTATTACTTTTACTACAATTATTATTTTAACTGCAACTATTAGTACTACTACAACGACTGCTATCATATATATTACTACAGAACTGGAATCATTATTACTACAACTATTACAACAACAACTACTAATACTACTACAACAACATCAACTACTACTCCTACTACTATCACTACTGCTGCTACTACTACTACTAATACTACTACTAATACTACTGCTGCTACTTCTACTACTACTAATACTACTACTAATACTACTGCTGCTACTACTACTACTAAAACTACTACTAATACTACTACTACTGATACTGCTACTACTTCTACCACTATGACTACTACTACTGATGATAATAATAATAGTACTACATGTACTTATATCAAAACTACTGCTGCAGCTAATATTGCTACCAGCACCATCACCACCACACATCTTACTGCTTCCTTAACGCACTTCATAGAGACATATTCTTTTTTAATATGGTACTTATGTTACCATTACAAAAAAACGACTACTTCTTATACGACAGCAACGACACGAGTGGATGATACTATAACTACTACAACTAAGATATAGTATTAATTTCACCACTATAAACATTATAGTTCTACTACTCCGTTGACTTCATTCAAAGCTTTAGTAAACAAAACTATTATTGAGAAACAGTAGGGTTTTGAACTTTGCAAAGACTCTACAAACAACTGCCATAGAAGAGAATTTTGTGTGGTAGTTAAACTGTTAATCTACAAGAATTATTCATGATTCTTACGTCAATTTTCCAAACGATTAATACGATACAGGTATTTATTCTATGTTATATACCTCACTTAAGGAATCCAGCCATCTGATTGGTCGAAAGAGCAGTCATAAACTTCAACTATTCCTTTAAAATCGCCCGGTAAACTTCCAGTGTGCGGGATAATAGGTCAGGCAGGGTGAAATACCCATAGGCCGACACGTTAAACAATGGTTTGACCGATCGAGGATACCGTACGTGTGCGAACTACTACTACTACTACTACTACTACTACTACTACTACTACTACTACTACTACTTCTAGCACTACTACTCTTACTTATATTGTTACTACTACTGATACTGCTACTCCTCATTCTTCTCCTGCGACAACACCGACAGCAACAACAACTACTCCTATTATTATTACTACTATTACTACTTCTACTACTACCACTACTACAACTAATATTACTGGTACTATTAATATTACTTATCCTACTCATAATGCTCATTCTACTACCATGATTGATAATGTTACTACTACCACCGATATAACACCACTACGACGACAACCATGACGACTGTTACCCCTAATACTACTGCAACAGTTACTACTACTTCCATTTGAACTACTACTGCATTGCCTACCATAAATAGCAGTATATACTAGTAATGCTGCTGTTGTTACAACTATTACTACTATACCAAAACTACTACTACTAATAATAATAATAATAACGATAATGTTACCACGACTCCAAATACTACCTGTACTACAACTATTAACCTTCATCACCACCGCCACTACCACGACCAACACCACCGCCAATACCGCGACCATCACCACCGCCACCAACACTACTATTAATAATGACAACACTTGTCCTTCTCCTCCTATCGCTACTACTGCCGCTGCTACTACCACTTCTATCATATCCGCTACTACTGCTGCTTCTAGTACTACAACTTCTACTGCTGCTGCTGCTAGTACTACTATTTAAACCATATAACTACTAACTACCGACTAACTACTATAAGTGCTACTACTCGATGTTACTACTACCACTGCTAATACTAGTACTTGTAAAAGTAGTTGCAGTTACTCCCATTACGATTGGTACTATAACAACAACAACAGCAACAACTACTACTACTATTATTATCATTATTACTAGTGCAAGTATAAATAATGCAACTACGCCATCAATTTCTACTACTACATCACCATTACTACTACAACTCACGTTGCTGCTACAGCTTCTTTTACCTCAAATACTACTGCTACTACGCTTTTATTCCACCTCTCTTGATAAGTAAAAACATTCAAATACCAAAACTTAACAAATGGCATCGTGACTCCATACCTTCAATGACTCAATTCAAATGTATAATAATGCTGAAAATAAAGATAATATTTATTACAATAATATAATGTCTAGCTTATTACCACTCATGGTGTTTCATTATTATCACCGCTGCTTTAGCACGGCTGTCATTACAGCGCTCAAGAATTGTTAATAGTTCATTCCTGTCAGGGACCGATTTACCTGGATGAATTGTAGCAAAGTGTGTATTCATATATACCAACTGATTTAGTGCTGCGACAGGGATTCGAACCCTATACCTTGTGGCTCACAGTCCAGAGACTATGCACTAGCCACACCATCTCTATTTACTGAACCGCAGAGATATGACTTCAGCTGTGTTACAAAAAATGAAAACACTAATAGATATTTAGGAGGACAATGTAATACATCGCAAATGATAACACTTTATTGTGACGTAAATAGATCTTCTAAAAATTAGATTCCCTTACTCAACAATCACGAAGAGGTCTTCGTTGGTAAACAAATTATTTTTTTTTAATGTATTGTCGTGCAGAAATTTAACTTTATCATGATTTTGACAAACCAACTTTGATCGAATATTTCTTTTCATATAAAATATTACACGCTTTACGCAATGAACTGTAGTTTTTTCTTAGTGTTTCGCCAAACTTCTACTATAAAATGGTCACAATATTTTAACAAATCAGTGTGGTAATATTGACCTAATATTCAAACGTGTACATGTATGGATACTAGAAGCAGAAAAATTAAACGATTATTTGGATTTTATTTTCGGTGTTGTTTTATAGTAAGACTTTGTTATAATACGTTGACAATGTGATGTGCGATTCAAAAATTATTTGTGTGTTGTCCAACGTTTACATTTAGAAGAAAAAAAAGGTTTATAACGAAATAGATCAATATAGATAATTTGTATATTTGTATTTGTAACAAAATAAGTGCATTTTGAAGGAGAAGGAGAAAATCTTTGTGAATTTACAGAAATTTTCTGAATGAAATTATTAGTTCTTTGTATATGCATCATTCAATATGAACAATAATGAGATTGTATTTGCAAGTTATATGCTTCAGATCAAAACTGTATATACAACAAATATTTTATGCGGTTAAGTTGAAATATATGCAAGTAATGATTATCGATGTTGTATATCCACACTGTTTAATGGTAATCATTTGTGACTACCGATAAGATCGACTTGATTTAACTATGAACGCTCAGGTAAACCATTTGGTATAAAAAAAAATAATCAAATGAAAACAATTGATCTCCGAGAGAAAAAGACAGTAGCGCCCTCAAATGGTGATCCACTTACACGCTGTTCCCGCGCGAGTTTGTTTACTGTTTTTTGACGTCATTTTCGACTTCTCCGAATCGAATGCTTTTGAACTCTTGCATGGCAGCGTGGATAGACATTCGGTACTGTACTCTGGCAGTACATTGTTGTATTTACTTGTTTTGACGTTGAATATATTTACTTATGCTGACTGCTGTTTTGTGTGATATGACGAGAAAACTTGGAGATGAGATTTATTTCAAGAAATTATAATTATATTGCTTCATTTACAACTATAAGAATCAGGGAGAAGGCTGGAGGATTTTTACGAGCAGACAGCGCTGGAAACTTCTATAATTGCCTGTAATTTTTGGCTGTAGATAATCAATGCGCATAGTGATAGGCTTACTTTGTATTGTACTACTCAGAATTGTTGCCTCATATTTGTACGAAAGTAAAAATACGTTCTCACACTGATATCTAATGACTACGAGAGACCATGAAATACGCTGTTCGGTTTTATATTCACACTTGTTTCAAACTTTCATCCAAGTCATACCTTTTTAATAGCGTTTTCAAGCGTTGAGGCGAAATTCCATTTCTTTTTTTGTCCAGCCATGATGGTCTTGTGTTTGATAATTCAGTGGTTGATATCAATATATGATATTTCGAGGTAGAGAATAATTCTATTTGTTTGTTTGTTGTTTTCATTTTCAGACAATGCCTGTTTTAGCTAATGATTTTGGACAGTAATACAATCATAGGAAGGTGCCACTCGTGTTTGTTTGAAATGATATATGGATTTTCTATTTTAAAAAAAGACGTCGACGTACTCCATCAAATGATAAGCATATCATTCGTTACATATTAGATAGGTGCAAACTCATATGCATATCCCATTATTTCATTTTCTCTGTGAAGGGTTCGCGGGACCATCAACAATAAAGTTCTCATTAATCAAAATGTAAGTACATACCGTATATACAATTAACGCAGGGTATTTGACCGACATTGCCACCACACTTGCGTTTTTTTTTTCACGAATGCCTTTCGATAAAGGTGTACATAGAACCAGTTCCAGTTCCTGTACACAGGTATCATCACACGTGCGTCATGCAGTCGAATATGAATTGTGGGACATAGCTGCCTACACTAGACCTTCTTTATTCCATGTTTCTTTGATTGTTTCACACCATATGCATTTAAACACAATGGATACCTTTAAAGTTGTATTCTAGTTTTAATCTATGAATTTTAGATAAGATAAAAGTGTGGGCTAGTCATGCGATTACATTGTCAAGAAGCGATTGGGAAAAGGCTGATTATCTAGTACATAACACCCGGTGTGTGATGTGAGCTTTACAATCTTCAAAATGATTAGATGTTTACTAAATTTAGATTATTATCGCATGCACTCACACAGGAATGTGTATATTGGACTATATTCGCTCAATTGTGGCATGAACATTTCTTCCAAACTGTACAACTATTTCCCATTTGTACATCGACATGAAAAGTTTGAAGAGCTTTCCATTTTAGGGAAATTTTCTTTTATAGTTTTCTTCCGAACTGACACTAAAAGAGTGAAGAAGCCCTCAAATTATTTTCTGTTTCCTCTAACAGAACTCAACCTTATTGCTAATTTGAAATACGATTTCTCTGAATATTCTCGTAAACGCTTTTAATACATTAATGCCTCCATTTAAACTTTCAACGCTACTGTTAATATTCATTAACGGTAACTTTGATATATGCACCCTTCAGCACAATGTCCTCTGAACTTAGTTAAGACTCACATGTGAGAACACCCACGTATAGTTCAAGAGAAAGCAGAAACAAATTATAAGTCCAAACATTTAAAAAAGTGCAATTTTGAAAAAAGAACATAAGCTATCTGAAGAAGGGTATTATGCCATTTAGATGGATGGCCTCACGGCTGATTCTTTCTCCCGGTCACGTGAAATATTTTAATGAAATAACCCAATTTTCATGCTTTGCTTAAATATATACTGGGATATTTTTACTTGAACTTGAACTATAACCAAAACATAAATTCGAGAAATCCATTGCTTCTCTAGTTCAATCCCCATATTAACAATGCACATTAAGTGCTTTTTTCCACCATATAGGTGGTTGTTCATTTTTTACATACAGTGTATTATGCTTTTATTACGTATTTTGCAGTTTATCTCAACTTTGACATGTTTCAAATATCGTAGATCGACAATCTCATTAAAAAGATGACGTAATTTATACCGATCAAAGTATAGGTTTCTATTATATTCTACGTTTCAAAGACTTATTATGGGGTTCATGTCGCTCTCTCTCTCACGCCCTCTAGAGTTGAATAGCATATAGTGAAGAAAAAGCAATATCATCGTGTACTATTCGAGATAGCGCAATAATCAATGATATTCCGTTTGTGGATATATATCATGTCACATTTTTTTTCATTAATATGCTTCCGCTAATTTCAAGTAGTTCGATTATTCTTGGTTATTTAGTCAGTGCAATACTGTATAGAGGTATCCATCAAAACCTGTTGTTTCTTGTAATATGTCATACTTTATGTCAGTTGTTAACAACGATGGAAAAAAAAGGTAATTGTTTTTATTTCAGCAAATACAATTTTTACGAAAAAAGCTAACATTCTCCGTGATTTTTGTTCGTTGTTCATCATGCACATCGATAAACTATCACAATCGTATAAACAAACAATAGCATTTGTAAAAACAGAAGCAGGAACAGGGAACAACATAAATCATTCAAATGCAATATAAAGTAACAATATAAATGGAGGAACAACAAAAAAAGAAGAGTAAACGTGACCGAGAAGAAATGGGTTCAAAAAAAAAAGAAATCGAGAAAGGAGGGAAGTGGTTTGTGTGTGTACAGATTTTTTTTTACAGTTTTGACCTATTAGAGTCCTAGAATTTTGGCATGCGGTACATAATGATGAATATCACCACGGTACCTGATGACACATTGATATTTTAATGAAGATTCTTATGATGTCAAATCTATTATCATAATTCTACTAATTCATAAAAGTGTCAATAGTCATTCTTCACCGGAGTGGCTTTAACAAAACAATTGGTGGATCCATAATACGTCTCCTCATAAAAGGAATGGAGGTAAATAAAGTAAAGAGGTAAATACAAAGAGAGAGAGAGAGAGAGAGAGAAGAGAAGGGAATATTTTTTTAAGGAGGGGGAGAGAGGTGGGAAGGAGAGAGAGAGAGAGAGAGAGAGAGATAGGGAAAGGGCGGAAGTGAGGGAAGGGGAGTGCAATGAAAGCAGAGACTAAGTTATTAAGAAGTAAGGTTCTCGAGATACGTCGCAATGTGAGGGTCTCATTTGCAAAACATAAGTGTGCAAGGTCGAATGATAGTATAGATCTAAAAAATAAAAATGGAAGGTAGGTTTAAAGAGCAGGCCTTACTATTTAAAATTTCCCAGTTTACTTTTTTTAGGTAGAATTTTTGGTTATATCGAAATTTACGAAGCTGTAAATATAAAATAGTTGATTTAGTGCTGAACACCCAAGGTGGAATTGCTGTAAATTTACATCCTCTCAATATTTTTTTACTTTGATGTTTTATATATGGCTTACGTCGAACCATCGGGTCATCACGTCCGGTCAGATGGTCGCGTCACACGACGTTTCGTGAAAAAAAAACGAAAGATCACGCGACCTTTCGTAGCTTTATCGAAGAATTTTCGCAAAGTATAAGGTAAATTAGACCATACCATTTGTAGATTAGAGGGGTTATTTCACAAACATTACCCTCGACATTTCGTTAATAAAGGGGCATGTTTTACACAAAATATGTTCGGGTAACGCGACCTCCCCAACCAACACGATGACTCGATGACTCGAGGTGAGCCTTTTATATTTTAGGTGTGATATCGACCACTTGTTTACAAAAGACCATACAATACCACCATATGAGTTGATAATCAGACGTGCTGTACCATCACAAAGAAAAGAAAGGTAATGTTGAGGTATTGTATAAAAGAATTCAATTCTTTTGTGAGCATGTGCTAAGCTGGGGAAAGTTACATACCACTGTCTCTTGTTAGCTCACTTATGATTAACAGATGCTGTGACAAGATAAATGAGATCTAGAACAATCTTTAAGGTGGACCGTAGCAAGTCTGAGTAGAAATATGTTAATTGATATTTAAAAATCTATGAAATATATTTAGATTTTTGAATAACAAAATATGAGTTGTAACTTATATTGGGATTTCATCCGGCCTTCAAGGGAAGCAAAAACTTAAGAAAATATTTCAAACAATTATTTTCAAACAATCTTCTAACATAATCTTATAATGATTAGGATTCAATAACGTTCAACAGTCAGTTATTATGTGACCATATTCATAACTTACAAAGCTGCTTGTCAACTAATTACCAAGGCTACAGTACATAGTTAGTTGACATCTGGACTAAGTAAGAGTTTTTATGAATATGGGCCATAATATCTTGTATACAAATATGACAAAGGCTCCTTGGATACTACTTAATTTGACAGTCGTGGGCAGTCGGCATCGTCGACTGTCGGTCTCTGGAACGGTCGATCAACGGAGGTCTCGCCGGTTTGGTTTTCCTTTTCCCGTTGATGGCCTAGATTGATGGTATCAACACTGCATCAGAAACATAAGAATCATTTTGAATAACGCCATCTCATTTGATATTCAAATTGCCTACATGTGTATCGAAATATCACAATGGGACAATGCGTCCGTGACAGGTTTTTAATAGAACAAATAAATCATTCATCTATAATGTCTTACAGTCTTATGCATAGCATTGTCTGTATTGGAAAGAAAAAAATAATTATCTCATGTATCCAGTCAACGCTAAAAATGCCTACATCTATTAAATAGCGAGTAGGTTAGCCAAATTTTACTAAAAGATCCGGATAGGTAATTCTATACTCTAAGAGGTAGTTCATCCATAGTATCAGTTATATGTGTAATATCAAGGTGAATTGAAGGGCAAGTTACAGACTTAAAAAGTGGCAAATGATTTTAAACTTGTGATGAGCCTTCAGGTTTCAACTTAAAGTTACATTTATAAGCGGCAAGCTATTAGGAAAAAAAGGTGACCTCCTTTTTTCCTTTAAAGATTCAAATATTCAAAAAAACATTTATTTTCATCTCTAATCGAATTACCTTAAAGTGGAATATATATATATAAACACGGATGGAGGAGACGGATTTCTTGAAAGCACGGGGCTTGTGTTGGGTTTGCCAAAACAATACAAACATACGTAAATATAAACCTGCTTGATATCTCTATTAAAATAACAAATATTCACACACAGAGAAAAAGGTGGAAACAGATGGAAAAAAGCAACAAGATCGAAAAGCAAACAAGAAATAATCATGAAGGGTTAAGAACATGTATTATGCTTAAGAAAACTACTGATAATGTACACGTTTTAAGGCAGATGTATAGTTATAGATATATATATATATATACACACACACTGTATGAACGACTTATCTAGTTGCGTACTAACAATAGTCCAAAGATCTCAATGAGAAATACAGAACAGCCGCTGTACTTGTAAAGAATTATGTCGGAGGGAAGGTAAAGTGTTTTGCCCTTTCTTCCTTCCAAATGAGACAGTGTTACCTCCTAAGCCTGTTAACCTGAATAAGCTATACGTCTTGATCCCTCAAATTTCGATACTTTTCTCTTTGAATTGGTAGATGCAATGGTCGGCCATCACCCTTCCACGTACAAATTAGAGCGGCTTAGCTAATTAAGCGGGACAAGCACCACCCGGGATTCGGGGAGGCTTGATTCAAAGAAACAAACGGCGATGCCACCACGGGTCCTTTGGCGCTAAGAGATATGAATTACGGGATGACAGGTTTGCAACATCTAATTTATGCACGAAGATAATGTTTCAGAACGTCGTGACGTGTATAAATGTAGGACCAGATGGCGTGTACTTGGCTCGAGGGTAAGATCAGAAGAGGCTGGCAACGACAAAATACCTCTATTCTGAGTCTAGTTTAGACTTTGTCCCCATTAAACATTGGTTTTAAAGGTAGACGAAACAGTTTTAAAAAACCGAATGATTGATTTGGCATTCAAATTATCCCCGTAGATTTAGAAGTAGATCTGCATGGTAAAATAATATTAATTCATTCACACCATACCATAAGGGCTGCATAATCTGAACAAAAAACAAAGCCGATGGAATGTGCTCTTTATAAAGAAATTTAATTTTACTGATTTACTTTAAGACGTATTAGTCTTGTATCAATCATTGCCATGTATTAAAGTGAAATAAAGGTAGAACAATGCATTTCTAAGAGCCGTAGCTACAGACCTTACAGGAGGCACAGTCTCCTCCCATAATCCAATGGGGAGACAAGGTAAAAGGGAGAAAGAGAGGGAGGGCAAAGAAATATGACATGGGGTATAAATGTAAAGGAAAAACAATGCGAACCATCCCAAACCCTACTTCGTTCGAACGCTTTGTTCTTTCGCATTTCATTCACCTCATAAAACTTGTGATCTCCCACGCCCAACCCATCCCGAAACAAGTGACTCAATCGAACGCACGGCACTAGATATAAATTCCCCCCCCCCTCTCCAGCCCCTCCCCGCAACGTAACCCAGGATTGGCTCCCCTGATATCAATGTATCCAAACATTGTACAGAAAGCCATGAGGATTATCTGTCAACGCGTTCAACCGACCATAGCAGAGAACTTTCTTGAAGGGTCGGCGACACGGCTCGTTACGCCGATACACAACCTCAAGAATCAAGAGAAAAGCCCCACTCACACAACGTGACCGACACCAAACAAGCACACAAAAAAAACAAATAAACAAATAAATAAATAAATTGAACAAACAAAACTTTTTTGTTTAAAGACTTTCGAGTTGATGAAAAAATTAACAAATTTCGTTGCTGGTTTAGATTCGCGGACATTTCTTGCAGCGAAACAATTGATACATCGATTCAAGAGTAATTTTGTTTTCAATTCAATTCGTGAAGGTTTCTTGACATGAAAATGGCTGTCCTCAATAAAATTGGGTTTTACCGTCAAATCAGTAGAATACAGCGCATACGTTTCAACGAATGTTCAAGATTAGGTCAAATATTGGTAATATTTTGAATCGGGTTGGGGGTGTACATGAGGTATAACGAGACATTCATGGTACATCCATTACACAAAGATGAACGTCAATTACGCCATGGGTTATGACTTTTGATCATTCACAGAACCTCTGATGTGTGTAGAAAGAAAAAAAAATGCAATTATATATTTTGTTTATGTACTGCTGCTTCTGTGATAACTATTATCATGGTTAATTTCATATTCCAGAGAACGGAATATTGCGCGTAATCTGTGATTAACGCTGCAAAGAATGTGTACGTACTTAATTGGAAATCACTATCAAAAAGCACATTTATTAATATATTTGTTTGAAAAGAACAGCACAATGGTTTATAAATTCATATCTTAAAAATTAAACGGCAGATAAACTTAGGAAAAAGGTTATTTAGTTACTTGTTTGCTGGTAGATTTTTTACGGGGAGGGGGGTGGGGCATTTTCCACGCGGTTGTTTAACTTGGGAAATTTAGATTAGTAAATATTTTATTAAAAGATTGAATATTTTCAGTCATATAATTGCCTACTTCCGGTAGGTGTCATTTCCATTTAGACGAAATTGCATTTTCCCGAAGTACGTTTCAAGACGTTATTGAAAGCACAGAAGACATTTATATCAATTACATTCAAAAATCTGACCGGATTACCACCTATCCCCTCCAGGATTAATCTAGGCTCGTTTTGGGATTAACGTGAGCTCTTCTAACACCACTGTCTGCGATGGTGTACATGGTGTAAGTAGGTCGATCGTTAAAACCCTCTTGATACGCCGGTGATGGAATCCAGGGATTTACAGTGCAGTGGGAGGGCCCGACTCGACGCCCAAGAATCTCACGGATTGTTCCGTCTGTATAACGAAGGCGCATTCATATCTGTGTACTTATATGTCAACATATTCAATAATTTGTAAAATTTGTAAAAAATTAAGAAAACAAATTATCCTTATTCCTAAATGATCAAGATAATTTCATGTTATAGCTTCTTGGTTATAGTAACTAATGCAAGAGTGTATACTAGTGTGGCAGAGAATTGGGATGTGTGGCAAATGTTGCAATCAGCCTCCGAGCTGGGAAAAGATATACCTTGGTAGATGGATATAATTTGCTATGGAATTTGACACACATTCGTTTGAAAGAGTAAATAACGCATGTTTTCAAATCGTTCTCTGCCAGAGCGGACGAAATAAAAACGCTCTTTCTCCCTCTCTCTCTCTCTCTCTCTCTCTCTATATATATATTTATATATTTATATATAGCTTCTGGTCTCCCTCCCCTCCCTATCTCATCCCCCCCTTCCCTATTCTGTCGTTGTGCATGCTGTGGCACAACTGCCGATAGCGCGGCGCCACCAGACGATTCCAGCTCGCTTCTAAGAACACACATATGAACACAGCTATATATCCACGCCTCGTCCAGCCATGATATAACACAACAGAGCCATGGGATTTAAGCGGGTAATTAAGCTGTCAGAACCATTCCCAATGACACATTGCTTGTTCATTCGTTCATACTGTTATAATTGCTGGCCCCGTCTCTGGTCAAGGAGAAGAAGAAAACAGATACAGTTCTCACGTCTGTTCGTTTCTTAGCAATGGATACAATAATTGAAATTTAGCCAGATGTAATGCAGCGTAGTCTCCATGATGTAATGTCTTTATTGTATTGATTCCATTATTCTACCATGTTTTGAACATGATGTTTTCATGCGCAAGTCCATCCATATCTTAACTTATTTGTTCCTTCTATTTATCTTGTTCTGTTAACAGTTATTCTTGCTAATACTTTTTTTTTATTCATCCAAAAGAACAAAATGTCCATTCATACTTATCACAAATATAATATTTGTCATAAGTATGAATTTCATGCAACTTTTTATTTTACATTGAAATAACTGCTATTGGTTTCAGTTGTGTAAGTGTATGATCTAAAACTTATCTTAATTTCATTATTTTTGGTTTTCCGGATCAATTTTGCCATCTGGTTATTCCGTTTAATGTTAAGAGCATTCATATCTACGAAATATGTGGTCGACACGGCAGTTTGTAATTCGAATTCATTTTCGTTCGTTCTAGTTCGTTACTTATGCAAGAAGCTCTTCAAATAAGTAATGTAAATTTGAATAAGGAGCATACAATTTTAACAAATATTCATTCGATTTAATTTTCTCTCATTCGATTTTTTTATAGGTGCAAAACGGTCTACAAATATCAAAGTCACCTGTGTACTTGCTAGTTCTTAACATATTTAAGAAAACATGCAGATGTCATGTAAACAGAAGCTCTAGAGTGTATAAAATAGAACACTGATGAGAACAAACAAAGAAATTCACAATCATACTCTCATTGTAAACATCATCAAATAAAAGTTATAACATTGTATTGGAAACAACAAGAAATCCAATGAACAAAAGGAGGATATAAATCAAGCCTATTTGTAAGTATGTATCTTACACAAACACACACACGCACGCCCCCGCAAAGCCTCACACACACGCATACGTAGGTATATAGATGTAGAGATGCATAAGGACACAAAACACAAACACGCCCACACAACACTTACAAGCATAAGGAATCAATGAAATTAAATAAACGAATCACTTAATTGAATTCCCCAAATGAAATTGATTGCCCAAACAGGCTTATCAGGCCTATTTTATTTAATGGGAATACACGAATCTCGAAATTCAATACACAAAATTTGAAATCATTCACGTTAACAAATATTTTTGACATTAGAATATATCGAAAGCGAATTTTAAGGAAAACTGGAATGCCCTAAAATGAAGAACAAAATTGCGATATGTTAATTTGGCTGCTCATCAAGTAATTCGCGTGTCTCAAAATGACTTACAACGCCCGGATTTTTAATTTGAAAGGCCAATATCGATCGGAAGACGATAATGCATGAATAAGAATGCACTTTGATTGATTCGAGTGACAAGTATTTTAAATGGGGAGGCAATCCTGTATTTTCATCATTGTTTTTTATATGATTATTATGATTGATATCATTATAATTATTATCATTATTATCATTATCAATATAATCATCACCCCTACAACCATCATCATTCTTTTTCGTGTTGAATGTACTTCATGGATCCAAAATAATAAAGATGAATTATGATCTACAATGCTTAGGTCGACGAACATGATTTGAATTGAAAAACCTGGTCCTTGCCGTTTCTTGTATAAAGTGCATTGTGATATCATTTTGAGATGAAATATGAGCGATGAAAAGCAATTGAAAACTGTAATGCAAGCCGATTCAATTAGTTCATTCAGTGAAAGTCTAAAATCATCGCAAATATCATTTTAACTAAAAATAAAATAAATAAAATCTATTGTAGTGTACCGACTAGACTAGTTGCGTAGAGCACATGTCGTTTCCAGAAAAGTACACCTAACACAGCGCTCGATCAACTTCATAATTCATTGGAAAATAAACCTGATAACATCCAAAACAGCACTGAACCGTAAAAAAGACGTTACATGGTTTGTATTGATCCCATTCAGTGCCAACGATTGTAAGAAATACCATGAACATTTATTGTTCATATTGTATGTATTGTTTCGTTATGGTGTATAATGCCGAATGAACAATAACAAGATAAATATATAATCTATAAATGAAAATACCAATACTGATAATGAGAATGATAATTATACTAATACATGAAATTGTTAAGGTAAAGAATCCACTTAAAATGAAATGCTCAAAGCGCATTTGTGAAACAAAACGATAAAAAAAAGAGATCACATTAAGGTTCTAGGACAATTACCCCCTGGGCAATTACCCCCGGACAATAACCCCCCGGAAAACTACCCCCAAAGGACAATTACCCCCTGGAATTTTACCCCCCGGAGAATCACCCCCCGAGG
>BEXV01000449.1:23326-41849 GCA_003118195.1 Hemicentrotus pulcherrimus
ATATATATATATATATATATACATATATGTGTGGATGTTACCTTGCTGTGAAGAATTATCTTATCTGCGTCTCTCAAATTCTAAGGTCTGTGACAGACAGTCTGCTAATCTACTGCCCATCAGTATCGTTTACATCAGAGAATATATATACAGCACGTTTGCATAATTGGAGGATCAGAGTCTAAATCAGGTGTAAATGCCTTCCATTTGTGAACAGCAATGGTTCATTTCCATAATAGGAATACTCTATTTGCAAGCATGTTTACACTTTAGTTTTGGTTTACTTAGAGTAAGAGTTAATCTGTTGTAAAATATGACCATGTGTGAACAGCACTTATCCATTTTCATTTATTGAAAGATAAGCAGTGCATTGCTTTCCATTGAGTGGATTTCAGACAAGAGAGAATATCTTTTATTTGCTCAATAATCTGAAATAATTGAGCTGTATTCTATGTATTTAGCAGTAGAAATCAAATGATATACTCAGATCATATCTTATGCAAAGGGCAATAAAGAATATTAGCTCTTGTGTTTATTATTATTATTTTTTACCACAATTCTGGCTCTCAACTGGCAATATGAGTATATAAACCCAATGAATACTGAATTCTCTAATACAATAGGCTTGATACAGGGACCACTTGGTTCAAGCATGTAATGGGTTAATGGACACACTCTTAATTTTCTGTATACAATTATAAATTTATATCTAAAAAGAAAATCAGCTGCGGCAAAAAGAAGCTATGCTCTTCAACAGTGCTTGTATTTTCTATTTTGGAGAATTGCATTGAATGGGAATTATATGTAATACTATGACTACATGTTAAGAAATTCTTGGAATGTCCCTAAAAAGAAGCCTTAATTGCTTGCCGCGCTGTTATTTAGGGCATGTATGGGACTTGTCAGGTGTATGGGATGACTCCAACCAAGAAAACCAGCTAGGAAATTCAAGACAGCGTCATGACGAGTAGACCGGCTGATGTTACCCTTACGTCCTCCTCCGAGTGCCGTCAAGGATCTCGGCCGATGGGCCTATCCCAAGGCAAATTGGCAACCCAAGACGGCTCTCCGTCCACGAAGGATTGTGCACTGCGAACTCCTACCGGCCAGGTATTATTGGCAGGAATATTTTAAAAAGCAGGGCCCCCGGGGGCACCAAAATATGGAAAGTGGTGTGAGGTAGGGTGTCAAAAGATTCATGCTTGTTGATGGATAGCTGATGCTATTTAGAATGAAAGTTTCACAGAAACGTCAGGACATATCGATTATAAGATCTGATTCTCTCTTATGTTTACAAGAAACATGCAATTGTTTACAAGAAGCATGCATATCTTGGTTTATTCATACATTTGTAAATATAGAGGGTATTCACGTTCGAAAGTTTATATTGCTGGTGTTGAGGGTTTTAGAGGGGTGTAAAGATATACCCTTTTTAAAAGTGTATATATTCCAGATCATATGAGAGTTTGAGTGAGGTTAATGACTTCAATAATCAGAGTATTAGGAAAAGACAAGTTCATATAGAGGCAAAAGACATTTCTAATATCTTTCACGTGAGCACATGAATTTCTCTTTCGACGTACTCAACTTTTAAAACATGACATGTTAACCTGCTGTATGAGAAAAGGTATTTTAAAATGAAACAAAATGAAATGAAGATGAATCAATGATTCCTCGAAATAGAAAAAAAGTGAAATTTATCTTTATCATCAACGTTAAAATTACAATAAATTGAAATGATAACGATTCTGACGATAGTGATAAAGCCTAAACGCAGGACACAGATAGAAGTTACTGTGACATATCTCTTTATCATCAACATTAAATAAAAGTAAATTGAAATGATGATGAAATTGTGATCCTTAGAAGACATTTTTTCTGAGGCTGGTGATAAGAGCCTTAAACTAGTTGGAACACAAATAGAAAAAGTTATATTTCTCTTTATCATCAACGTTAAAATTACAATAAATTGAAATGATGATGAAGAAACTGTGATTCTTAGAAGAAAAAAAAATTATTCTGATGGTGGTAATATAGCTCTAAACCGGGACACGATTAGAGGAACCTGTGACATTTGTACCCATGATGGCATGTGTACATAGCACGCATTCTGCTGGTGGAGAATCAATATTTACCAGGCTTCCTATGTAGCAATCCATTAACAGTCACTTGCACTGAGGTTCCTGCGTTGCCCTGATATGCGTCCTACCCCCTCGCTTGGCTGGTACCCATGGTAGAGGATTGAGAGTGGTTATCCCTTGACCTTGTCTCGGGTCATAGTCCTGTGCATGAAGGAAATGTGTTGGGTTTGGTTTTAGGGGGGATGATGTACAAGCATCCACCGTTTTGCTCTCAAATTCCCTATATGTACAATTGGAAGTTGACCCTCACAATATAGTATATTTGAAATGTTATTCATTATTTTCTTATATTCTGTTGTTTTTGTATAAGAGATGACTGCGTTTTAGTGTTTAAAGAGATTTATAAATGGTGGATAATATAATTTTTATAATGATGCATTTTAGGTTAGTTAATTTTGAGATACTCATTTGGCCTACAAAATTCAACTCTTATCTTCTTATGTATACCATTATAATTCCTAGAGAAAAATGTATTCACTTAATTTTTCACTCTATCCCTTTTCTATATCTGTAAATTGTTGACTTTACGCAATCTAGATGAGAATGGGGTAAAATGTGGATTACTGAGCGTGTAAGACCAAGAATTTAAAAAGTAGTATTTTGTCATTAATGATAAAAATAACAACTATCACCAGTTAGGTGAAAAATCACTGCAATATAAATCTTGACCTCAAATCGATGTACTCCAGCTTGCTCCCAACTATTACTTTAAATGTCTCGTCGCCCAGTTTCCCCTCACCCCGGACACATTTTCATCAAGAGGTTCACTTTCTCCCCAACCACCTCAGCAATTACCAATTTGGCGATGCAATATTGCATTTTTAACTCATTTGCAGCCACATGAGCATGCTAATCATTTCAAGGTGGTCGGCTTCTTATCCAAAGGGCGTCAGATAGGTTAAGGGAACACCTATTTGATGAGAACTTTATATAGCAATTCAGAAGGGTTCAGATTTGATTTTGCTGGAAAGGTTACTCAAGGTTGCAACACATCCATGCACATTTTTGATTAGAAATCGTAATCTTTCTAATGAGCTGGACATAATGCTGTCAGCCTCACATTGTAAAATGTTTACTGCAGTTTTCATTGTGGATAAGCAGATAATTCCAGCAAAGGAAACTTGTTCTATAATGGATCTTTACATTTATTGTGAAGGACTCTGTTATAACTTATGACTGTTCATGAGTAAACAAAATCAGGAAAAGCAAAATTTTGTTATAGTACATAATTGCATTTCAGTGTGATTTGTTTTTCTGACTAAGTTTCTCCTGCAATTGAATGTAAAGGTTTGTTTGCTATGTGAAAGCTTACAAGCTTATTTGGGAAATGTTCTCAATTTTTTGTTGACCAATAGACTTCTGAAAGTTCATATTCCCCATAGGTCTAACACAGAAACCATGCTGTTCCAGTAGGCAATAGGGTAACCTGTATATCAAGACCACAAGAGTTTGGTTAAGAGAAGTTGAAGATGGTCTTGAATCTTACCTGTGTAGCTATCCATTAAATTTCCTAGTGAGATGTTTCACCCTGGTTGTTGTGTTGGGTATCCAATTGTCATTAAATTTGACTTACTAAGTTTTATTTCCATTTGAAATGTAAATGGTATGTATAATTCCTAGTTTCCCTCTCTCTAATTTGCATGTTGATTGATAAAGTCTGGTATGGCTTGACAGTTCCCCTCTTATTTCCTATCCTGAATTCTTTTTAAAAACATGAAGACCTTACTTTTCTTCGGAGAGGTTTACTCGCGACCCTTAGGGGGGTCATCAGATCACCATAAGATCCATGGGATGCGCTCATTTCCATAACAACAACGTCATCATAATGCCCAAATATCTTTCTTCCGCCATTTCCCCCTCCCTACCTCCCTCCCTCTGCCCATCTCCATATTATGGCCTCCCGGTGTGTTTACCTAGATACATAACAAAATCCAGGCCATACAGGTGCATTAGGCATGGTGAAATAAGGATGATCAAATAAGAAATTGAACCTTTTCGAGAGCTGTTTGGTTAAAAGCGTTCTGATGTATTAGGCACTAAGAGTGGCAAGTGCGCTGTTCTGTTGACACAAGGCTAAAAAGCGTTTGTTTCAAACGATGTCGCAGATAGCTGAGGTCATGAAGATGAAAAGTGGGACTGGGTCGTTTTTAATGTATTCATGTATTCAACGAGGTCGACGCATTATGGTTCATTCACACACGATAAAACGATGTGAAATATTAATAACAATTTTTGTAAGTGGGGGTAAGAGGAAAAAAAAAACATCTCTGTGTAACAGTGGCCCTATTAGGTCGATCTACAGGAAAGTGAAGTGCATTGTGTTCATCACATTTTTATCTTAATGCAATGTTTTGATTTTGAAAGGATATTTAATGGGTCATATGGGAACCATGCCTTAATGGGTTTGACTCGAGATAGCTAGAACAGTGCTTCTCTCCTCTGTTTAAACAAAGCTTGGGATGGTTGTTTCTAACTACATTATACTCTTTAACGGTGAAGATGAAAGCAGCAATTGGGTCACTTTTAATGTGTTAAGTGCAGATGATGTATCTATGAATATATTACCCCCCTGAGAGCCAGAAGGGTGTGTACTCTTTCTTTTACACGCACAAATAATGTAGGAGGAGACCAAACTGTTTGATGTCTTGAATTGATTTGGGGAGGCAAATTATAAATCAAGGATGATGTTGATTATGAAGTGAGAATCATGATTTGCCAGATTTGGAGGAAAAACTTTTTAGAAATTATACCTATGTTTCAGACTTAATTTCCTGTAATGGAAATTTCAGATGTTTTAAATAATTTTCTTGGAGTTTCAAATGCTGAATTTAGATTTTGTTAAACCCCACCATTTGGGAAGCATGGCATGATAACTATTTCTCTTTCAATATAATCTCTTGTTTTTCACTTGCTATTCCATTCAGAGAGGCCCTCAAATATGAACTTTAAAACAAAAAAAGAAAGCAGAATTAGAAATCATGTGTTGGTGTTATACTTTTTGTTAAAGTATATGAGTTCCCACCCTAATTTTTGAACTGATTGTAGAAATAAAAGGCAATTATAAAAAAGATTTGACTCATGATTTGATTCATCAGTTTAAAACTAAAATTTGACCATCCTGACCAAATATTCTTTTAGAGCTCTTTCTGAAAACCACAATATCCAATTTGTTGGTGGTTTGTAGTGTCTGGTCTAGTTTGATTCACGCTTCTTTGTTTTTTAACTCCTATGCATATTAAACTCTAATCTTCTAATGCGATCACTAAATTGGCAGTGGAACTAGTTCATGAAATATTTAGCCTGATTGTTCAGTTGTGTTCTCTCCTTCAAAATGAATCATTAAATGGTCATATTGGGAGTGAAATAGAAGCCATATTATTCCCAACTAGCTTGTGGAGAATAGTCACTAATTTGATAATCTAAAAAGAAAAGAACAATATGAATAGCATTATTAGCATTAGTCCTATGTTGGACAAAAAGCGATCTTGGACAAAAGCAATTAATATCACTATTTGAGTGAAAAAGATGTCAAATTTCTTCTGAGTTAATGGGTTTTGGGAGGAAAGAAACTAAATAGGATGATTCGGAAAAGAAATAGAATGATTTGAATGGCACTAATAGTATCAGTCCTTACGAAACTGGGACAAAAGCAATTAACGCTTTCATTTTATTGGCAACACGATCTGTTCATGTTGTTTCAATGTTAAGTGCGGACGCGAGACTTTTTGTTAAAGCGTGCTGACAAAAGTGCAATTAAGAGATTTAGAGGGCTTTTTAGAGGGGTGATTATACATAGTGCCGTAACTGTTTTCTGATTTGCCAAAAGAGCGGAAATAACTAGTCCCAAAGGTCATGGGCAATCAAATGTATTTGAATGAATAGCGTGTTCAGAATGAGTTTTAAAGAGCAACCATTGCACATTTAAAGGTAAGAGCCTTGAATCTGAAAGGCTATTCTTCTGAGTAGAGTATACTGATCATGCTGCTAATTGGTAATTTGTGACACAAAACTTTCATGAATTTAGACCTGTTACAGCTTTTCCTTAATTTCATACATGTGAAAAATTCTGGATTTTGTAGTATTTTATGTTTAAAGAGAAGGTTGAGTTCTGGAAAGAGGTGAAAAATAATTTGTGAGCGTTTTCATTGTTATAATGTTAGTGTAAAGAACATCAGATACAAAAATGTTCCTTGAAAAGCATGGCTCTTCAAATGCTTTCATATTATGAATATGGCATGTAACGACCTACAAATCGGGACGGATTTTGATGCCACATGTTCGTGTAGCCCCATATACATCTGTATGTGTACATTGCTTGTAATTCTACCAAGACTGGGCCAAATTTCTTATCATTTTGATGATTCCAGAACCTTGCAGTACACACCAATACTTATATGCTAGATGATCAACCTTTTCTGATCGATTCCACCACGTTTCTTTCACAATGCAATCACATGACCAGAACTGGTCTATACCTTTAAGAATGCATCACATCATCTTGAGCATGTATCCACTGCAATGTACTCTCTCACAAGATCTCTCATTCAAGTACTACCACTCATGTTCACTCTGAAAGTCAAGGTCTACCTCCGATGTTCTATCAAGTATTTGCAAAGTTCAAGCACGAAGATGTGTAAAAACTCACATCTCCCAGGTTCAAAGTACTCTCCTCCAGCTCCATTCGCAAACTTAACAAAGAAAGTATCTACTTCTTCTGTTCTTGTCTCTTTATTTGATCGCTACTTGTTGGTTGCATGTTCTAGTGCTTTATCTGCTGAACAGCTTGTTTTTTAAAACTTTATCTGTTTTTCTTCTTCTTCATATTGTGTTTCTTCTTCTTCTTCCTCTTCTCCGTCTTCTCCTTCTTCTTCTTCTACTTTTAAGTTATCTTCTACTTAGATATATTTTTCTTCTTCTTCTCAGTCATCTCTCTCTTTTTGCGTTTTGCTCCTTCTGCATCTTTTGGTTCTTTTTAATTTACTTTAACATACTTGCTCTCTTCTGTCTTCTATTTTCTTCTTCTTCATCATCATTATCATCATCAGCAGCATCAGCATCATTAAATCATTGGTTTCTCTTTCCTTTCTTCCTCTTTCACGTCCTCTCCTCACTATGAACATGACGGACAAAGAAAGCGGACAAAATATACAGTTCCTCAGGTAGACAAAGGAACATCCCTTCACTGCTATTATGTAAAAATGTGTAGAACAGGTGAATATGCATGTGACACCTGTTCTACACATTTTTACATAATAGCAGTGAAGGGATGTTCCTTTGTCTAAATGAGGAACTGTATATTTTGTCCGCTTTCTTTGTCCGTCATGTTCATAGTGCCTTATTGTTGTTGTTTTTGTGTTTATATCCTTATTGTTTTTCCCTTTCTTTTCCTCCGCATATCAACTCCCCTTTTCCTATATCATCATCAACGCTTTTCTTTATGTTGTGTCTTGAGTATCTCATTCTTTCTCTCACTTTTACCCTCCTTTTACCCTCCTTTTACCCTCCTTTTCCCCTATCTCTCTCATTCTGTCAGGTATTTGTTTTCCTACGATTCAATTTGTTTGGTAATGTACCTATAATGTACCTAAAATGTACCTACCGTATAATGTACCTATAAGTGCTACTATTATCCAACATTTCTGTGGTATTATATTCTCCTTGCCAAATGCAGAAGAATTACTGCCATGTGTACTTGTATGCTTAGGTTTTTTAATATTTTTTTTTACTTCATTTAGATAAAAAGTGCTGCAACTTGATATTAATAGTTTATAACAATGATTAGATATTTAAAATGAAGTAATTCATTAATACTGCTTGTATATTTAACTGAAGCAATAAAGTGTCAAATCTGTGTGAATGGTTTGCCAAGAGTTTTCATTTTGTGCAAAATTTAGATATCAATGCAGATCCTGCAATCACATGTATTTTCAATATATTACCAAGTATTATTGAATTGTATAAAGAAGTTGAGAACGTAAACTGACATAAGAATATGATTTTTTTAAATGTCTTGTATGAGTCAATCTCTAGTAGACCTATCAGCTTGATAGAGTCATCAGATATGATGAATTATTACGTGTGGTTGGAAACGTATGGGATGAAATGGAATTGTGCCCATTACTGCACAAACATTTCAGTAAAAAATCAAGTCCTTTAAATGTTTAAATGATTGATTTTTTTCCAATTGAAATTGACTAGCCATTAAAGCAAATCATCTATTGACACGAGGTCACTTTGGGGCCAGTATTTCACCTGCTCATCCAACAAAGCACCTTATATACTCATCAAAGGACAGGATACTCGGACAGATTCAATTATGCGCAATACCTTGGCTGGACAAAATTGCATTTCCAGCTTATCATTAAAGGCACTGCAGCCAAACATAGAGAAGTTGTTATCCTCCCAAAATTAGACCTTTTCCCTCATTTATTGTTGTTGTTTTTTGATAGAGTAATTATTTCATGTGAAAAATTGGAGAGAGAGAGAAAGAGAGAGAGAGAGGGAGAGATAGAAAGAGAGGCAGAGGGAGGGGGATGAGAGTGGTAAATAGTCAGAGAAAGTAACAGAAGAAGAAAGAGGGAAATATATAATCAAAGGAAGGGAGAAAGAGAGAGGAGGATGAAAAAGAAAATATTGATAATCCCTCCACCTTCCATCATTTCTCCCTCCTCCCCTCCCCTCTCCTCCTCGGACACATCTGAAAGACTTTCAGCAAATCGATTACCCCCTGTTTTATATCTCTGGGGTATCGCTGTTTGTGAGCTAGGGGGAGGGGGAAGTTGTACAAGGCTCAGTCACTGTTGTCAGAATATCCATTGACATACAGAGACATTTAAAAAGTGTATTCAATATCAGCAATGCCTTTCTGAAAAGTACTTTTGAAGTGAATCCCAATTTGTTTAGCTTAGTACTGCCTTGGAGCACGCTTGCAGCCCCTCCCTCCCTGGAGAAAACACATCCTGCCTCTGGTAAGATGCTGGAGGTTTATCAAGAGCTACTGTCAATCGTTGGCAAATGTGCAATAGTCATTGATCCACGTGGAATGCACATATCACGTTACGCTGTTCAATCTTTCCAAAGCCGTCTCTGAAAAATCACAACTCATTATTGAGGAAGCAGCACGGGCAAGAATAAATAAACTAGTTCTCTTTCCTTTGAGCGGATCGGCGACTGTTTGTCAAAGCAAGGTGAAAAATGCAAAAACGAAATCTCAAGCGAGATGACAGGAAACCAGATAAGTACAGTTCTGCCAATGGCATCACGATGTGTCATAGAATCGCTTTATTCAACAAATAAAGACATGTAATCTAGAAAAGTCGAAAGCGAAAGTAAGCACGTCATTTCATACATACCCCATAAATCAAACAGATGTCAAAAAGTGCTTTGCCTTGGATAGGAAATCATAGTATTTTTTCCATCGCCGTCTCATTCTATGGTGTCTTTCAATGATGCACTCGAAATGAAATCATGAAGAGTCTTGCTGTGGTGTCATTTGCAGAATGTTTCTGAGGTACCATCCTCCTATTGTGGAACTGTCTGAGTATGTCTGAGTTTTGTTGATCTGATTTTGAAGAGGATGTCTTTCATTAATCAGCTGACGGCCATTCTATTGACACATGTTCAGATCCAGACAATGCATTACTTCAGAGAGTCTCAACCATTATGTTTTGTTTGGTCCACGCACCATCCTTTTTGACTCTGCATGTGGTGTGTGTGTGTGTGTATATAAGGATTTGTCTTTTCCTCTTCATTTCTTTTCTCTATCCCACTGGTTCGTGTCTCTGAATATCTATTCATCTTTAAAACGCTCTCACTTTTTCTTTCCACTGTGCCTTTCCTCCTGACTTTTTCCTCTTTCATCCCTCTCTCTCTTTCTCCCATAATCATCTCTCTCTTTCTCTACCTCTCTTTCTTTCACCATCTATTTCTTTCTCCATCTGTCTCTCCCACTCCCTCTCTTTCTCTATCTCCACTTCCATTTATCACTTTCTCTCTCTTTCTCTACCTCTCTTTCTTTCTCCACCTCTCTTTCTTTCTCCATCTCTATTTCTTTCTCCACCTCTCTTTCTTTCTACATCTCTATTTCTTTCACCATCTATTTGTTTCTCCCATCTGTCTCTCCCACTCACTCTCTCTCTCTCTCTCTCTCTCTCTGTCTCAATTTAACTTTCCCACTTTCTCTCCCTCTGATCACTCCTACTTCTTTATCTCATGCTGATTTTGATTGTTTCCTGCTTTTGCTTTTCTCTGGTTCACTTATCATCCCATTTCCATCAAAAACACAACCAATCAAATAAGATTGAATTAAAAATCATATTCATGCGATAACAATGGTTAAGTCAGTATCTTATTTTTTAGAAGTTAATGATTTAAACCATTTTAATACATGTTCTTGCATAAATCTAATAGAACAGGGAACTGGGAAAATTGATGAAATATTATTTTCAACAACAGTTTCTTGTTATGTACATCCCCTTATATAAAACTTCAGAAGATTCAACATTTCTTCTATTTTATTGTTTTTATCTTAGAACTGAGCATGTTCTTGCCTACAGGGCTTTGAAGAAAAAAATAATGTTGTCTATATATGGGACAAGACTTAACACAGGTGAAATTGTCTGTTGCCTCAAGACATGCAATATAGGGATTGAGATTTTGTTGGAATGTGAAAAAGGGAGAAAATACAAGATTTTGGTCAGATGGCTTCTATTTTCTTCAGATTCCTTTCAAAATCTGATATGAATCTGAAATTGATATTTTAAAGAAGATTGTTCAACTCAGGATATTAAATTTTTTGTGCTTTTGTATTCCCCACCGAGGCTCCCAAAACTCATATCTCGGCCCGGTCAAATATTACAATCTTTTATCATTTCTCAGTACTTTACCTTGTGCTTTATAGCCTGGGGACCACAACACCTCCACGAGACAATACAATACAATACTGAAAGTAATAGCACATTTGAAAAGAACGAGGACATTGTGTTTGTTTCCAGAAACAAAGTTTACTCTTGACTCAAAGTCAAGGTTTGCTATGGTACTGTCTGTTCCTCAACACAAGTACTTGATTGTTATCTTGAGCTTCTAAAGCCCAAACAACTATTATTTTGCCAGGAAGAGTTTGGGTGCTAGAAGTAGCTGTGTTTGCTGTACAACTGTCTTCTAGAAAATTAAACTTGAAAAAAATAAAGGTAAAATAAAGTAGATACATAATACAAATAGTAGGAATTTAAGTGGAGTTCACTGTGACCTTACAGCAACTATCGATGAATATGTGTCATACATTTGTATTTCTTCATTGTCAATTGTTTGTTGAATATTTACAATAGCACTAGAAATAATCTTGTGGAAATTAATTTTCTTGAAATGTTTATGGTATGAAATTTGCAGGATTATTTTGGGGCATGTCTATTCTAGAAAACTAATTTTTTAGAAGGTTCTAGATCTGTAATGCAATCTTTGCGAAGACGTCGCGATTCGTTGCACGGAAATCTGATATGGCCGGGCAGCGAGATTTGGATCTAACACAAACACGATCCTATTATCAATCGGGTGGCAAAATAGCAGCGCACTTCTCAAGCATGTATGCGAGCGGAAAGCAATTGTCAAGAGTTTCAGGATCATTAGAAAAGTTTTGCAAGTAGAAAAAGTGGAAAAGTAAGAGAATGTGAGCAGTAATAAAAGAGAGAGAGAGAGAGAGAGAGAAAAAAAAGAGAGAGAGAGAAAAAAAAGAGAGAGAAAAAGAGAGGGGGTGAGCAAGAACGTGATACAGAGAGAGAGAGAGAGAGAGAAATTATCAAAAAGAGACAGAGAAGGAGCAAAGAAGAGAGAAAGAGGAAGAGAGTGAAGAGAGAAATATAGAAAGAGAAGAAGAAGAGAAAAAGAGAAGAAGAGAGAAAGAGAGAGTGTGTTAGTGTATTTGTGTGTGCATGTTTGTTTGTGTGTGAGAGAGAGAAAGCAAGATAAAAACAGATGAGATGAAAAGACATACAATTAGATGCCAAGAAGCTTGTGTACGTTTCTTATTGGTAAGAAGTTTAGTATGAGGACGATAAGATTATAAGCTCGCAAAGTTGAGGAAAATGTCATAAAAGGCTATGATGCACATTTTTCATTTTATTGGCAACGCGATCTGTTTACCGTATGTTGTCTTAATGTTAAGTGCGGACGCAACACTTTTTTTAAAGCGTGTAGACAAATGTGCAATTAAGAGGTTACGAATGCCTTTTAGAGGGCTGATTATTCATAGTGCCGAAACTTTTTCATGATTCATGATGCAAACTATAACTACTACATGATAATTCATGCTGATTTACAGTTCAAAGTAAAGCCAACCATTTCATTAAAATGAATTGATTGAAATTATCGAAGTAAGCCGATTGAGAATGATCTCCACTATGTTGATACCAGTAGTAAGAATCATTTGGGTAAGTTGGAGTAGTTCCCATTTTTTGTGAAATCATCTAATATATTATTAGCAAAACTCATTATTCTTGAGAACAATAATCCGGAAATCCAAATTAGTCAGTGAAAAATCACTTTTTGTTCGGTTTGTGAAGGCTGTAATTCATCCTTATTTAACTCGTGACCAGATTGTGAATTGCAAGCTGTTGGCATCAATTGTCAAACCTACGATTTTTGGAGAGTTTAATTAGTATTCCAGACGAAATTCTTGTCTCATTTTTCAACTTTTTAAATAAAACAGATCACTCTGGGGAATGCTTGTTCAATTATCATTGCTCCATTTATTTAGTAATTGGGTTTTTGAAGCCCTCATCTGACAAGTATAGCCGTCAATGATGGATTGGGTAGACGAATCCATGCATTTCTCTGTAGTCTTTATTATAAGATGGATAGTCCAATAGAATATTTAATTTGACTATGTTCATTTTTTTTTGGTTTTTTTACAAGGCAAAATTTCTCACAAATTCAGAAAAATTAGGTGCAGTTTGCACTTGCTTTCAATATTAAAGATGACTTGTTTGTAAGAGTCATACATGATTCCAAATCTCTATTTCTAGTTGTTTTGCCCAACAAGTTTAAAAGGCAAATTTGAAAAGCCATGCAGTCACAGTTTCTTTCAAACTCTCTTGCAAAGACAGCAGAAGCAATTATTCCTCTTTTCTTTTTTTGATGAAGCTGTAATGAAGACCTGTGCATGATGGAGATGAAAACTGCTTTATTCCTGGACTTCTTCCCAGCCAGAAAGGTGTCTTTGATTAATTATCATGCAACTGCTATTTGTGTGGATCTGTGGCCCAGATCAGATAATTCTTATCACTTTTCAATCACCCTCCACAAACCTTTCTAAATCCCATAACTGGGTCAGACAGAATAAACTAGCTACCCCAAAATACGTTGGTCCATTTATGACTCAGCCCCCAAATACTCAAGTTCAAGCACATGGCAATTAAAGTACATGAAGAACACTAACAAAAATAATGTTTGCAGGGGTTTAAAGAAAGTGCACCTATCCTTCCCTGATTGGCATATACTGTGAACTATAGACCCAATTCACACTTGCAAAATAAGAGCGTTTTAGTGGGATTTCCCGTAAGTATACAAGTAAGAGTGCTTCTTCGTCAGTGTGGAGACACAATGCACTGCCAAAATGTGGGTTCTCTGATATGCTTCAGTGACACTGAACGTTATCAAAGATACAGGGGTAGGGGTAGGGTTGTAGTTAGGTTTTAGGTACGATTTAGGGTTAGGTACAGTGTTTAACCCTGTCTGAAGTGAAGAAGCTAGTTATGATGGAAGATATTGACCACGTAGTATGTATTGCAGAGCATATGCGGTAGAGCAGTACCTTGATTTTCCAGGAGTTCAAACAAAATTGTAGAGTCCTTTTCAGGACTACACACCCTCAAGAAAGATTACCGAGAGTACTTTTCAGGACTCCTCAAGCCTCCCTCTCTGTCTCACATGGTGCATCCGCAAGCCTACTGTATAAATTGTTGAGAGTAGAAAACCTTTACACAGCTTATATATAGCTATTAACTTTCTAGTCATTGAGCGAATAAGTCTGACATAAGGTTTTTAATTTTTCTTATTAAGACGGAAATAAAGGCAACATGTGGAAAGTGCCAATGCAAAAGCATTTAACTTGAGTGCTTTTAAGGGCAATAGCTGGGTAGGAGCACCAATATCTAGCACGTGTGAATGAAGTCCTGAGATATAAGTTGGCAATGCAGCACGGCGTGGTTGTAACGAGAGAGAAATTGGTCATTAGGAAAGTAGGCCATGGTGTGAAAGTACACCGCTGAGCCTGAAATCCAGTCCTTGTCTTTCAGCCGTGATCCACCTACCCATAGACTGCCCGACTGCAGGAACAGTTTCGGAACCAGTCAAATTTCAATTTCCCTCTTCAGTAACCAAGTGTTCTTAATAGCAGCCAGTTACTTAAATTGATGGAAGAGAGTGGATGACTTGCAATTTTCTATTTCATTGACCTAAAACAAATTAAAAGCTTGTTGAAGTTTTTTGATACGTTCAGCTAGAACTAATGAGAGTTCTGTGGTAATACCTTGATGCATACTTAAACTAGAGCAATCCAGGGATTCATGCAGATGCCAATTACTTTCATCCATTACCCTTTGTTTATTTTACACAATCTGACGCCTCTGCGTCTGAATTAGTGTATACATATATTTGCTCTTGGGAACAGATAATACTTTTCATTTTACAGGTGGTTAGGCTTGTGACTGAAGATTTTTTTTTTTATTGAAAGTATACTCTCCTCTTTTCCTCCTACAATGGGTCTGTTCTCAGCACGTATGCCTTCGCTAAACTCTGATCTGCTTCGTGAAACTGTACTCTATATAAAATTACTGTGTAGAAGATGAAAGTTGCAGTGTCTGAGCGGGTGTCCTTCTGTGATTGTAACAACCTTATGTGAACAGATTACAAGAGACATCTGGAACGAAGCATCAAGTAATAGCTGCTCATCAACGTTTTGACCTAATTTCCGTAAGCAACTATCTGGGTCGCTGTCAATAACCCAACAATGGCCCGCCGATGATTCCGTGCCAAGTTTACGAGTCAGAGAAGTCGCAGGAAATTATCGCCATAGAAATTGTGAAACGGTGTACATTAATCCAATTATCTAGAGGATGGCATTGGACCATCCCGGGGCGGTGAATGAAAGTCGAGCGTGTTTAAGTAAACCGGAGCACATTCAAGGCACTTAGTTAAGAGCTCAGAGGATTAATTTGATCATAAGGAACATGGAAATATGCCTTGTCTTCCGTTGTGGAATCACGTCTTTGTGATAGGGCTTTAGCGAAAATCAATCAAAGACAATAGAGCACATCTTTTCTTTTCCTGTCTGTGGAGACATCACTTTAGGTCCTTTCATGTGTGTTTAAAAGTTGAGATGATATGATAAGCTTCTTAATTTCATCAGAATTCCACCT
The DNA here is from genome assembly GCA_003118195.1 of Hemicentrotus pulcherrimus. Taxonomy (NCBI): domain Eukaryota; kingdom Metazoa; phylum Echinodermata; class Echinoidea; order Camarodonta; family Strongylocentrotidae; genus Hemicentrotus; species Hemicentrotus pulcherrimus. The sequence goes on from BEXV01000449.1 coordinate 38,880, forward strand.
GGGGAACATTGTCCTAAACTGGGTTAATCCCTACTGTACAGAGCCTCAGAGGCCATCTGTTTATGTTGGCCACTTCTGGTATATCCTAACATGATAAAATGCCTAGCACAACTATAGCCACTGCAAAGCTACGAACTGCCAACTTATATTTAGAGGACAGAGGCCCGTTTCACAAAGCCTTTTTGCAATGAAAAAATGACAAAAATCAGTGTCGCATCTGTTGATAACCAATCAAAAGCAAGGATTTCAGTAGCTTATAACAAAAACTGTCATTTGTCACTGATGACAAGTTTTGTGAAATGCCCCCCCCCCCCACCCTGGTGTCATGTGTTGTGGTCTTGTGGATGAATCACTGGACTCTTGATCACATGGTTCATGGTTCAAGTCCCATCCTGGTATAAATTATATTTGGCAAGACATTCATCTACATTTGCCACTCTCCACCAGGTGAAATAAATGCATGGGCACATGGTTGGAAGCTATTCCTTGGATGCTTTCAGTGCCCGAGGGCACCTTGGCTAAAGCCAGTGTAATGTTTACTACTTTGCAGGTACATTGAGCATCCACTTAGATGTAGAAATCTGTAATATAAATGCAACTGTTAAAATATTATTCAAATTTGTGTTATTTCTTCAGTTTTAATCATACTGTTATGATGAGAATTAAGTCCCACAAGAAATAATATTTATTCGTCCCAATCACAAATCTCGGGCAAATTTTCATGATTGAAACTGTTGTGAAAGCATCTAGGAATTAGATGGATAAATTGTCTCTGGCATGTCTGAAAGAATCTGTTCGCTGACATCATGTCACATGAATGTAACATGAATGCAGTCCATTGTATCAGGAGTCTGTTGCTGGTTCAAACCCTTTGATTTGTTGTGTTTCTTCTTGCACTGTTATAGGCTCGGTTAGGAGATTATCTCTGTCACTTGAATGAAATCTCTCTCTTTAGAGAATATGTAGCTTGTTCAAACACTTTGAATGAACTTGCTTGTTCTTGCATGGTCTAGGGCTCAGTATACATCAACATTTTCTGAGCATCCTTGCATGGCCTTAGTCCATCGATTTCAGACTCTTGTGCTATGAAGGTGTTGTATTGCATTCTTTTCAATCGTCCTACCAAATAAGTCACTATTTTTGGCCTTATGATGATAATAATAATAATTCATTTATATTTTACTATGTATGTCTTGTTGAAGAGACTACATGATATCCCGCTCTTCGCGCCTGCGCACATAGGCGTTCTTTGCAGCTAAAGCTTATGGGAAGAACGCCTATGTGCGCATGTGCGAAGAGCGGGATCTCATATAATCTCTTCCTCGACACTCATGAAATAAAGATCAAACTTCAAACAGTATGGTCTCATATAATCTCTATTCTTGCTCAAAAACCTTTGAGGGAGGGGCACTATAATTCTAATGTTTTGAAGATGAGGTACCCTTCTAGAAGAGTACACTTATCCTATTACCCCCATCATTCTCTTCACAATCACTTCTCAAGCTTAGAGGAACAGCATCATAGAGTTTAAAGCTTAGAAGAGGGTGCCCCTTTAAAACAAAAATATAACCCCTGCTCATTACCCCCATCTCCATTCTGGCTTCCGAAAATAAGAGGGAGGAGCATTAATGTTTGACTGCTATGGAGATGAGGTGCGTACCCCTTCTAAGGAAAAAGTACCCTATTGCCCCCATTCCATCTCCTTCTCATCTTCATCCTGCCTCCCAAAGCTCAGTGGGAGGAGCACCATGTTGTCTGTTGCCATGGAGCCAAGCGAGACATTTGTTTCACTGAACTAGTTCCTTGGCGGCTCATGTTGTTTGATCACAGATGCCTGTGGGCTTGCTCGTATGTGTTTGCCCCGCTGGCCACGGCTAATTGGCAGAAGTGATACTGGGCAGCTAGGAAAGATGGGCTTTCTTCGGAAGTCTTCCCTCACATGCAATAGCCATGATTGCCGCAAAGAATAAGATTTCACACTGTATAACCCTTTCCCTGCCACTGGGATCAAATCTTTCCCCAGAATCTAGATTAGTATACTTCTGCATTATCTGCCTAGAGCCTATGTTGAAGAATATGACTTGAAATCTTTTTTGTAAATGGATTATAATTAATCCTTGTTCAGATATGATACAGTAACCTGCCGCAAAAAAATCTGCTGCAGATTTTTTTTATTGTCAATAAATGGCAACTGCTACAACAAAGGTCTAAGTGCTTACATTTAGTCAGGTCTGTGTTATAGCATACAGAGGATATGAAGCGTATTACCCTTTATGTTATCATAGAGAAATCTTTGCAGCTTGTGTGTCATATATGAATGGGGATTTATATTGGACATGGCTCAGCTAAATGATTATATTGAATGAGGTTTAGCTTAATTTTCTTGCCCACAGTAGTCAAAAGTACAACAAAACTTAATATGGTCGTATGGAAGGTATTTTGTCAATAATTTTAGTGATGAAGAACGAGATTCAAAATTTTACCAAAGAATTTGTTTTCTTCATCGTTGTTGAAATAATTTAATGGCACAGTTGAAGTCATGATTACAGATCACATTCAATAGAGTATAAACTCATGACATTTGTATAACATAAACATATTCTAGTTCAAAGTTACACACGTTCATACATGTTTTCATAAAGTTTTTTTATCTCCAAATTGATTTCTTTGTTCAAGCTGGCGTCTTTAAGATTGACATAGTCATGACATGAATATCTTGTTCAATTTTGTGGCCATTGTCTCTTTGTAGCGAAAACTTGCAATGGATCTCATGCAATCTTTCCTGTAAAATACATGAGACGCATGTTAAAAGGAAGCAGAATGATTTTCTTTGGTGTTTTTGCCAAGAACATCTAGCTATCTTTCTCCAGGTTGATGAAAATGTGTCTGTTTGTAGCCCAAAGGGCATTAACTTGTATACTTTGTATAGACTTAGTGCCCTTCTGGCTCCAAACACACAAAATATTGATG
>BEXV01000449.1:61520-78110 GCA_003118195.1 Hemicentrotus pulcherrimus
ATAAGATGTTGAGACTAGATTGTTTATTGAGTTTTTGTTCCGAAACAATCCTCAAACAGGCGTGTTGTATACAATGTTTTCTAAATAAATACGACATTACGACTAGGACAAATTTAATTACTAAGTTTGATTAAACACCAAGTTACTACCCATCTAATGAACAATTTCTGACTTAAATAAGAACTGTAACTTTTGGTAACGCACTACCAACTGGAACCAGGTTAAGCATATGGTATTGAGACAATTCTATAGTCAGTGTGTTGATGCAGGAAAATGTATGTTGAATTATTCTTTTGGAAATATGTGGCAAAAGAAGATACCTGTTAACACCAAATCTCTTTCTACATCTGTCTTTTCGCCATTGATGCACCCCCTTCCCTATCTTACCCCCTGTCCACACAAACCATTTTTCGTGATTAGCTATACCGTTTCGCGATAGCGATACCGTTTCTCAATAGTTTTACGATGTAAAATGTAGGTGTGGACACTGACTAACGATACGTCGTATAACGAAACTAGTCTAACGAAACGCATGTTTGGGCATCGTTTCGAACTGAAACTCGATAAAGAATCACGAAAATGTTGTGTGTGGACAGAACTAGTCTAACTAGTGTAACTAACTGGGAGGGGCTTAACATGACCTCGCGCGAAAGGAGACCTGACCTGTCATCTCCGCTTCTATTTCATGCCCGCAGGACATTTCGCTGTAGAGTTTCAGGATTACTTTCTTCTGTTGGTGGACATCTGGAATTTAAATGATGATTAGTTAGACGACGTTTCTTGTGTGTGGACACTCTGAAATTTATACGAAGATTCTTTATACGATGATTCTTTATAGAGTTTCGCGATAAATTGTTTTGTGTGTGGACACGCTGTTACACATCGAAGTCAAGCTTAGTCATAAAGAAAGAATAATAATGATAGAACAGCTTAAAAGAACATTCCTCAATTGATGTCATCCATGTTGCTATAGCTACAGCTTCATTTGCAATTTTGAATTTCTCCTACCTCCTCAATTCTTGGCTGAACCCATCAATAAAAGGTTTTTCAACTTGAAAGTAATTTGATCTTCTAATGTTGATTCAGTTCTAGATTACAGCGGACATTTATAGGCAGATATTTGCATCCCAAACTCAGACTTGTTTGTTGTTAATAATCCTTGTACAAGTATGTGTTTTACCCTCTGTTTTGTTGTCTCTCACTCCCTATCTGTCTGTCTGTCCCTCTCTCTCTCTCTCTCTCTCTCTCTCTCTCTCTTTCTCTCTTGCTCTCTCTCGCTCTCTCTCGTTCTCCCTCCCCTTCTTTCTATAGTCCATGCATTTCTTTCTTTCTTTCTTTTTCTTTTTCCATGTCTATCCTGCCTTTTCCATCTTTAAAATTAATTTCAAATTACAATTGATTTCCATTCTTTTGATATATGTGTATAATTAGCATACATATTGATTAAATTGAATTTATTCATCTTGAGTATGTTTAAAACACAACTCAATTGTGTTATCTTCTTTTTCTTTCTCAAAATTCAATTTTAGTTGCATTTATGACTCTCTCTCTCTCTCTCTCTCTCTCTCTATCCTATTAATTCATTTGGATACTCCTTGATGCTCATATACATACACCTGTCACCTATTCAAACAATGCAGAGCAATATTCATGTGCAGGTACGAGATGCTGGTTACCATGGTAATCACCCACATCCCTGGTCCCAAATGTGATGGGCGTCAGGCACCTTGGCCCCTTGATGATGCCCAGTGGTTGGTTTCTGAAGATGTGATGCGGACACGTTTTCAGTCTTTGATTACCTCATCACCTTGCCTGCCTGGGTCAGCTGGGTGAGTTGCATTAGCTGTCTCTGATCTTGGGGGATGATGTTCCTACCTGTGTCGGAGAGAAAGAGAAGGAGGGAGAGAGAGAGAGAGAGAGAGAGAGAGAGAGAGAGAGAAAGAAAAGGAGGAGGAGGATGCATGGTTGGGAGTTTGGGAGGAAGGTATCGTTGATGAGCAACCGTGCAGAACAGCATTGACTGTATTACCAAAGCTTGGGAGCTTTGATCGGGATTAAGGGGGCAGTCTCTCGAGTGTAGGCCTGCATGTATATAGAGCTGAGCAATTTTGCCCAACCCTCCATCTTTGAAATAGATATACTAAGGGTACGTTTATGCTCAATTTTGAAGGCAGAATGAGTGATTTGAAACGCACATTGTAAACGCTCATCGTAATCGCAGTTCCACGGTGTACTGTTTATGCTCACTTCTCTGGCTCCTCCAGGCATGATTCTGGCTGAGAAGCCAGAGAAGTGCAGTGCAGAGTCTGCAGATGAATTTGCAAACCTGCACTGTGCATGCTACGTTGACCCCATTTAATCGGGTTTAAAAATGATTGTGCATTTATGCTTCCCCAGAATCGCCGATCCAAAATGCACCTTTTTGTGAATTTACGATCGGCGATTATGATTATCGTTTTTCTGTCATTCTACAAAAATGAGAAAGGACGCAAGCATGTTTTGAACTAAACACGTAACAAATGCCTCATTCTGGCCAGAAAAAGTTGAGCATTAACATATTCTAACTCCTACTAGTACCAGGGTGAGGGGAGGAGGATGGTTAATAGTTTTGGGAGGAATGCATTATTGGTAGGCAACTTTACAGAACTGAAGTGACTGTTTTACCAAACTAAGCTAAAGGGTGTCGGTCTGAAGGGAAAGGGAGGGGTAGCTAGGGGTCTTTATAGATCAGTTCCTTGAATTATATTGTAAAAAGGAATATCATGTCCGTTTTTGCACACCACCTCCATAAAAAAGCCTCTACCAGTAACATCAAAGAAAGGATAGTTAACTCTGTAGAAGTAGTTTGCATCCTTGATGGCTCACTTACTTCACAATTTTATAGAATAAAGATGCCTTGCTCCAGAAGTCATCTTCACAGCTGCCTTAGATATTTTCCTTTTTTTTAAAAAACCAAGTCCCCTCCTCCAAGCACTTTGATAGCTTGTGTTCCACTATGAACTGTTTTCAAATCATGAAATAAGTCTAATTTCCTAATTTTTTTGCATGAACTAATCCAGAATAATAAAAACATCATTTTGGGGTCATTTTCATTTACAATGTATTTGGCAAATCAAAATACAAAGAAATACGAAGAAAGACTTTGAAACTTTCTTCCTAGACAGGTGAGCTTTGAAATTAAATGACATTTCACATTTCACAATTCAAAGCATATTTTCTTCTCCAAGGGTATGATTTTGAAGAGGAAATGGTTTGCTTCCTTTCCTTTAGAGATACAGGGCGGAGAATCTCTAGCGAAGCAGAAACATGATTACTGCTACAAAAATACCCCATGGCATCACAACATGGTATCAGGCAGGCAAACTTATGGCTATTATGAGACTGAAGATCTAGCGATAAAAAATAAGAGATAGAAGAAGGAAGATGGAGTGATTGGGCCGGGGAGAGAGATTGGGCGGGGGAAGAGAGTGAGAGGGGGAAGAGAGAATGAGAGGGAGAGAGAGAGAGATAGAGAGAGAGATGAGACAGAAAGGGAAAGAGAAGAGAGAAAGAGAGTCTTTTATCATTTCCTTGTCAAGATTTCAGCAGTAAACTCGAAAATATGAAGAAAAGAGAGAGAGAGAGAGAGAGAGAGAGAGCGAAAGGTAGAGAATCAGTGAACATGAAGAGAGAGAGAAAGAGAGAGATATGTATATATATCAAGAAGGTACTCTCATTTTGGTTGCTTGCTGACTTTTAAACTATGAAATGAAATGGGGGAGAGCAAGAGAGAGAGAGAGAGAGAGAGAGAAAGATTTGGAACGATATCAAATGATTTAAAGAAATGCCCCTTATCTCACATAATCTTGCATAATTGCTTGGTATAGAAAGGGGTAATAATGATTGGGTAATAATGATTGAGTTCCATAAATATGGAATGAAGATCTTCACTATGTATTGATGTTTGGTAAAAGTATGGTAGAAAAAAGGAAGGATACAATTGAGAATTTAGAAGATAAGGTAGAAAAATAAAGGAAATATATTTAAGGATTAAGGAGTCCATGTTGGAGAAGAAGATGGGGGAAAGTACAGAATATTAAGAAAGTACAGAAGAGGAACAAAAATAAGCAACAAGAACAAGTTGATGTCTTACGTATTTCATCAATCAACTTCCCAGAATAATGGAGCCCTCAAACACATTCAATCAAAGTATAATTAAACTATCTCCCCCGAAATACCAGCAGGATTAAACTACGCAAATTGTTGTCGTTTACGATGGTACGTATACGTGACCAATCCGCCAAAAGTCATCCTCTTAAACGCAGACACTTAGCAACCACTCGATAAGTAGTCCATCTCAGCGGTGTTTGCGTTTAATCAAAAAATGATGCCATCGGATCAATCATACCCAAACCTTTACCAAGTCCAAGAAACTTTGCTTGCGTCATTTCAATCCTTCAAATGATGATTAATTCTTTGTAATTTTTCACACAGACTCGCACGCTTTCCATTTAAACATTGCAATTATTTTCTGCCAACGTGAATGGTAAACAGTTTATACATCAATGCTTAATATATTTCTACATTTTCAAGTTGATTGGAATAGATAGAAGCTAGCTCTTGAAAATTAACTTTTCTTATTTAGTTTGAAAGCTGAACACATTCAATTACTCTTTTAAGTTAATGACTTTAAGATAAGATATTTGAAAGAACTGTAATCTCCTGAAGATCTAGAGTAATTAGTATGATAAAACAATATATCCGTAAGTGTGATAATTAATTTCATTCTAAGTTGAGCTTGTGCATAGTAGATATGTATAGTTGAGTGGTATGAACACTTACCAAAGATAGGCAGGTTGCTGGTTCAAGCCTGATACAAACAACCTGTTAATTAAAGTAAGGATACACAATTTAGGAAGCATTTGAAATGATGGATATAAATGTAATCTTTTAGAATTGTGATATATTATGGATTGGATTTATCCTCTTTATGTTCTTTGTGTTTATGAACAAATTTTTCTTTGACTCTTTGGAAAAAAAGTGTTGACAATATTTTCCTAGGGGTATGATTGCATTGTAAATATTATATCAGACTTAACTGGAATGGTATTTCTCTCATGATTTGGCTACTGCTTTGTACCCTCTAATTGATACCAGATTTGTATCTTTTCCTTGAGCTGAAAATGCCTTCTTTTGTTTTAATATCTGATGTAGAATTTTCATCAAATGTATCAAGTTGATGTCCTCCCTTTCTCTCTTCTCTCTATTTCTGTTTTTCCACAATTTTCTCTCCCCCTCATTCACTTTCTCATATACTCTCCCTTACCGTTCAGATTGATATCAATTCTTCCACTTAGCGCTTGCTTCAGCAGACACTGAAGAGATTGCAGAGATGTGCTTACCACCACTCTTTCGCCTGACTGCACAGGCAAGCACAGAAGCAAACAAACCCCACGTCAGCTTCAGGATGTCATTAAGAACAATTTACCTTCTCTTCCCATCGTCAGAGTTTAGTCCCTTCGTTAAAAACATACATTTATATTGAATTCCACGACCAAGGCTGCGATTAACTCGTATCGATTATTTCTCTTGGTCTCATTTACACGTCCTTATTTTCTTACTCCATATTGGAAATAAACTTTGAGAAGCACTTTAGATGGGAGTGAGGAGAATAAAATTGAAGGATATGTACGGATGATTAGAAGACGAATACTGATGAGTTGTGAGAGATAAGATATCATGGCTCCAACTATATGAAATATTGCTTTTACTTAATTTTCATGCATTTATTTCAGTCATTTCTATTCAGGAAGGCTCTTTAAACAACAAGTATTGCTCTACAAAAGGGGTACTTTTTGTACAATTAAAAGTTGTGACACAAAAGACGTTGCATATAAACACAATGAATGCTATACACATATAGAGCAAAAGTGATGACCTAGAAAAAAACAATGATACAACAAGATATAGCAAAACTGTTCAAATATATTTTCAAGATATATCATGCATATAAGTAAAGTTTAAGAATATGCACTGCAGATGAATACAGAGTTGCTCTCTGGAGGACATTTCAAATATTGAAATGTCTATAAAATTTCTAGAAAGAAAAGAGATTAACCTTAAAGTCTATCAGATAAGAAGTTGTTGAACTTGGTATAAATGAAGTTGTGACTTTACCTATGCTGAGCTCAGATCTAGGATGCAATCAATCATCTTTCTTGGTATACCCTTTTTCCTCTGCACAGTGAAAAAATATTGCCAAGTCTACCTTGCTATCCAGGACTATTAATTAGCCCTAGATATTAAACTGGAGTGAAGAAAAGCATCAAATGGAAATGGGCGCCGGTGGTAGCCTCATTCCTTAAGCAGGACTCTTGGGGAGAAACCAATTTTTGAGGGAGGGGCATAGGGTTGGGTGGGGGGGGGAGGGGTGGAGGAACCGGGCAATCTGCCCCTCTTAACATATTTGTGGATAAGAAATAAAATACTGTCATAGTAAACAAGTTAGGGAAACATTTGAAAGTAAATGATATAAACTTGTTTTTTTAAAGTCACTGTCACCCCCATCCCCTGTTATACACACCAGGGCCATTAACAAGTGTTTTGCCCCTCTTGAGGGCAAGGTCTGGATATGCCACTGGGGAAAAACCAGGGAAATTTGTCATCACACTGAAGACCATCTCTGTGTGCGAGAGAATTCAACATCAAAAGGACCCTGGAAATTAATTAATGATTGAATTAGATTCTGTTATCAAAGAAGAAATTCTTTCAAGTGGCCATTTTTTTAAACAAGTTCTTTTTGCATTAATGAGTCGGATTATTAAAAAAAAAATCAAACATACAAAGGGTAAAGCCTCTTTTGTATTGCAGGAACATCTTTGTAAAAAATCAAGAATTTGTTGAAATGCAGTCTGTGCTTTAAATGCAGTTACAATGAATATTGGATGCTGAATTATACACCCCTTCCCTCCCACACATACAAAATTTGAAAATTTGTGAATGGAATCGTAATTGGAAATATCTCTGAAAAAGAATGTGTAAAAATAGTCTCATTGCGCTGTAGAAAATGCATAAGTGATAAATTATAACTTGAGAATGAGTAGTGTGACCATAGACTGCTGTTACATTGAAAAGGCATCTTCAAGTGTGATCTACCGGTAACTTAAATTGAGACATTATTCTGAAATTGAATTTCTCTAAAGAAAAAAAAAATCCAGTCATCTTTCGTGGTGTCCGGTGTTAAAGCAGTCAAGCATAGTAGTTTTGGGTTTCAGAAGTTTTGGGTGTCTTCCAAGGGATGATTGATTTCAAAATCACCTCCTCAATGACCTTGAGATGTCAAGGTTATGTTTACCCTGATGTTGGAAGGCAAAGGAAGAGAGAAAAGCAGGATTTGTTGTTTGGCACCAGTAACCTGGACTTCAGTACTATGGCGGTGTAGAAAATTCTTGTATATGCTCCAGGAGAACCGTTTCATTCTCATTCAAGAAATTGTAATTCGTCTGTTTAGAGTGTTAAAGAATATGAGTAAAGGCCCTTTGCATGGACTCCAAACAGAGGCAATGATGATTTGGATGGCAGTGAGGACCATATTATTTCTCTGCTAAATCTTTCAATTTTCTTCTGAGACAAACTTCTTTGCCACCTTGCTATAATATTGCCCAGTTTTTCCCACCGCTATGTAGGGTTTTGTTTGCAGCAAAGTTTCCGATGTGTGCTGTGCATGGGCTCAATCATGACAGATTAGCATATAGTTAATGTGTATATGAATAATCCAAACCATATTCTGTTGTACTTAATTCTGATGTTGGTCTGCATACACATGTACATAGCACTTTACATGGAGTAAGGGTAGTAGTGATGCCCCCTTCCGCCCCACATCAATTGGAAGGAATCTCTCCTGTTGTGTCTGCATATATTACTTTACTAGGAGTGTGCAAGGGTAACACTGATGCCCCGTCCCAAGTCCCTTCTACCAGAAGGCCTCTATGCCTTTTAACCCTATAGAAACTCCCTATTCCCTTTGAAGCTTGCAAGGGGTAACGTGCATGCTCCCCTCCAAGTCAATTCTATCTGAATTAGGTCTTGGTGCTTTTTAACCCTCTGCAACCTCCCTCTTCCGTTTTGTGTGTCAAGACTGCATTGGTAATGGTACTTAGGGTGTCATTGTGGTGTGTCAAGTGGCCCTTGGCTGAGGGATCCTGTTCCCTCTCACACTCACTCCTACAACGTTCCCCGCTTCATGTCTAAGATCATCGGCTTGTGTCTCCCGTTTCACCTCCCTGTCTCCTTGGCTATCGACCCTCTTCCTCCCGCATCTCTCTCTCCTCTGCGTCAGTTCACCCTGAACCCTTCTTCATCATCCTTCGACAATCTTCATCTTCTTCCTACTCTCTTACGTGATGTATGTCCTCGGGTATCAAGTGTCGCCCGTGAATTCCATTTTGGGCCTTTTCTGTTTGTCTGAATTTTCATGAGGATTGTTTCCTGACAGCCATGGCTCACATGTATATCGAATGATGCACCTCACAAGTTTAACCCAGAGGATCTGTCTCTTCTTCCTCGTGGCAGTCTAGTCATAGACGGTCTTGCGGTTGCGGTGGGGATGGGGTTAAGCCTGAGGGTCAGGCATGGGGAATGTGTAACCTCACCTGCCCATGTGCGTAGTGCTATGTATGTTAATGTTATGTATAAACATAGAGTGGCGCATGAAGAATCCTGAAGAGATAAAAGAAGTACATGTGTAAATCAAACAGAACACGATGTGCTTTCATTTAAAGGTACTGTTTTACCCCTTCTGCTACCAAAAATATACAATAACATCTGTCCAGAGCCAGAAGGGCATTAACTCTGTGTGAAATCATATGAGTTAACACCCTTCTGGCTCCAAACAGACGATGTATTAAACAAAAATAAAAGGTTACATATTTTTGATGGTGATTTCTTTCATTATTCACAATACAAGCAGTCATCAAGTTACCCAAGGTGCCACCAAAGTTTACACACATGAACCGTACATCTAGAGGCACAGATATTAATAATAGAAAACCTCCCTCCCTGCAGGCTGTTGGCTCATACAAGAGCCTCCAACTTTTACAAACTTTTCAAATTCTTGAACTTCCGACTAATATTTTGCAATAATCCAAGAGAGCTTCAAGAATTAATATACACATTTTAAAAAAAATAAAAAAAATGTTACAACGTTCCATCAGACCGCTTTATAAAATAGGCTCTGGCACAGTGAGGTGTTAATAATGATTGTTAGCAAAGCTGGGTTTCCATGTTAAAAAGTGTCTTTGAAGGCAAATCATACTAATATCACTTTTAATGCTCCGTCTTAGAGGCTTTTAATGATTTGTTCTGAATATTTTCATTGAAGAATAATATTGAACTAACCACCCTTAGGCTTAAATAAGCTGTCAATGCACCTATAAAATTTAACCATACAAAGGGAATAGAGTACAATATTAAGAGAAACAGGAAAAATCAGATATTAAAAATGACCATCCATTATAAAGTAGAATTGGGCTGAATGCCTAAGGGTTTTGTCCTTTTTTGATATGTTGCTGTTCCCCTTATTGGAAATTCAAATGTCAAACATGAAATGGCCTAGATTTTGGAAAGAAATAAAACAGGAGGAAAAAAAAAACCTTTCACTTGAAGTCAGATGATGTTTTCCAGAAGAGGTTGCTCAGATTTGCTAGATCATAATGAAAATTTTCTGGGACGCAGATTACTTTGAATATATCCAGTTTTAAAGTGTTATTTCAAAAGATACATGAAAAGATGAGGGGCTCGGAATTTGATCACCTTCTTTGTAGTCTCATTAAATAAAGGGAAAATCTCCATTAGAAATAACTGGTTGGATTCAGAACCAAAGTATGATATTACTTGGTGTATAGATGGAAAGATGTAGGTGGGAAATTGATAAACAGGATTCCTACTACTATCAAAGCATTGTAGCATATAGAGGAGAGAGAGAGAGAGAGAGAGAGAGAGGGGAAGGGGAGAGAGGGGAGAGAGGAGAGAAAGGGATGGACACAGGTAAAAGAAATAGAGAGAGAGAGAGAGAGAGAAAGTGAAATTACAGAGATACAGAGACATACACAGATAATGAGAGTAATGTTGATATAAAAAGAAAGGGATAAAGAGAAATAGATGAAAAGAGGAAGAGATAGAAATGTAGATAAAGGAGAGAGAAAGAGAGAGAGAGAGAGAGAGAGAGAGGGAGAGAGAACAACAGATGAAGACAACAGAGAAAGACGGAGAGCAAAGATTCAGACTACAAATTTTTACTCTAGTGAATAGTATCCATGTTGTTGTATAGACTATAAAAGAGCTTTCCAGACGGATAGCATCAACAAAGATCCCGCCACTCCTAGCCATCTTCCTCTTCATCCAACCCCAACTCCCGATCAATACCCGACATTGTTCATCAAGTTAGGGATTGTTTTTCTTTCATCTCAATCAAGTTTTCTTTCAATCAACATCCAATCTGTCTGGAGTTGTGCCTATTGTTTTCTTTTCTATCCTCGATCCTCGGAAAGTACCTTCATGCTGCAGCGGGTGGAGTTATAATGAGACCATTGTCGCCAAATTAGAGTACACCTGGATAAACTACTAGCAAGATGATTTTCTTTTTTGGTGGAAATGCTGGAGGGGAAATTTATATTCCCCCCCCCCTTCATCTTCTTATCGCTCATTTACACTGTCCTGCTTTCTAGACTGACCATCCAATGATATTTTTGTGATGACATAAAGGACATAAAAGTCTTGCTTACCAGCCAGGGGATTTTCGGTTAGAAATGGAGGGTGATTTTCTCTTTTATACATCTTTTTTGTTGTTGGATTGATCAATCTGGTGATATCTATATTTATCTCTGTCCAAATTTGTATCCATCTCTCTGTCTTAAGCACCCTACATTAAACCTTGTATCTACTTCTGTGTCAACTCTTTCTTATGGTAATCGCTCCTTTTGCAAAGCTTTTGCTGGAATTTGGAACAGATTACCTTTAAATGTAAGCCTTCAAAACTAGTCTCAAGACGCATTTATACAAAATTGCGTTCAATGATTAATTAAAGTTGTATTTTTTTTTGCATTTTTAGTTTTGTATAAGATGTAATTGTATATCAGTCGATTTTGTTTGTATAGCGCTTAGAGGCTTCGGTGGTTAGCGCTTTATAAGTAACGTTATTATTATTATTATTATTATTATAAGATCTCCTTCTTTAACCATCTTTATGCCATTTTGATATTGAACGTATGACGTTGTGGTCTAGTAAATAAACCCCCACCCAGGCTATAAACCACAAGGTTCAGGGTATCTATAAAGATGGACAAAAAACAAGTGCATGATAATAGATCCATTTATGTAGCACAGTTACTACATGAATATACTCTTCTGCGCTTAATAATAATAATAATAATAATAATAATAATAATAATATTGGATATTTATATAGCGCACATATCCACCCTGCAGGGTGCTCAAAGCGCTCCAATATTACCCCGGCTCTGATAGGCTACCAATGTCGGTGCTCACAGCATTCAAGGAATTATTTCCTACCAGTCCCCATTTACTTCACCTGGGTGGAGTGTGGCAAATGTAGATTTAATGTCTTGCCAAAGGACTTTAGTATCATATTATTATCCTGCTGTAGCTGAGCTGACATAATACGGCACTAAAGCATTCAAGGAATTTATTCCTACCCTTTTCCTTCACTTGGGTAAAGAGTGGCAAATGTAGATTAATGTCTTGCCAAAGGACATTAATGTGCGGCGGGAGTTGAACCATGAACTATGTGATCCATAGTCTGGTGACATAACCACTGGACCTCTATGTAAACAAAACATTTCAATTTTTTCTGAAAATATCATGTTACCTGTTAGAAACCGTAAACACCGTTATTTTCGCGTGAATCATTTTTTGTGCTGAGCGATCGACCCCAAAACACATTTACGAGTTCAAAACACACATAGGAAGTCATGCTTATATTGTGCTACAACAGTATGATCCTCACATACAACAAAGATACATGAATGAAAAGATGGTGATGTAATACAAATCATTTTATAATTCTAAAATTCGCACTTGCCGATCTTAGCGCGAAATCTGCAAAATTTAATGTACCAGAAATATTTATATTTTACAGTACTGTAGGTACATCACTTGTTAGCTTCCATTTGGTGCAAGCTAGGGATGCCATGGATGACATAGTTTGGAAGTTGGTCATGTGGGAGGAGTGGATTTATGCAATCCATGCCATGTAAATGACCCACATTGCATTGCTAATTTCCTCACCTTGCGTATTTAATTTCATGGGTGGGTACTCATGCAGTATTGAGACCATCCTTCACTTTCATCTTCTAAAGGCCTGTCCTCATCGGACCGAGTTTGCTAAATAACCCCCTATTTCCAGTTTCGGGATATCGTCCCGAAGCTCGATATTGCGTCTTAACCAGACGTATAAGCTCATCACAAACTAGCTTGGACGGGCGCAAATTAGCCCACTATTTCCCAAATAGTGGAATAATTAGGGAGCAAGACCAACATTGTCAAGCTAATATTCTGGTAATTGCAACTGCGGGCTGATGAAGCTTAAATTAACTGTCTGATTTGCGGTCGAGATAGTTAAAATAGCGGGTTATTTGGAAAACTCTAGCTAATGAGGACAGGCCTACTCTCTCTCTCTTCATCAAGGCTGCCCCTGATTTCATCAGCTTATGAAAGCTGTCGCCATGGTAATGCATCACCTATTTTAAGTTCGACAGGTCTTTAGTCATCGACTCATAAAAGGCACGTAGGGCCTGACCACCTTTGTCACTTAAAATACCTATTGTATGCAAACAAAATTCAGATTTAGCCAAAAGGTGCAGTCTGTAATGAAAAAATGTTCCACACTTTTTTAAATTCAAGGGCATTGTGCTCATTAGTATTGTTTTTTTTAATGGCCTATTAAATCTCAGCGGATGGACAAGAGCCTGCTTAGATTTTCTAATCAACAATTACTTCTGCATTATGTTAAAAAAAAAGGAATTCTTCTCTTACCCAAGTACAAATACCTATTTCATAAGATATTTAATCTCAGCTAAAGTAAAAGCATAGTCGAGCTTTGAAAATATGACATCAAACTTATTTTACTTTTTTTTCATACTGCCTGATTTGATTTTGTACTTACAGGTATACATTTTCTTTTTGGTGGGAAGGGGGCAGTATTTGATAACATTTATTAAATTTGAAGTTTATTTTTTCCACATATCATTTAAAAAAAAGCAAGTACATATTACAATAATTATGATAATAATTTCACTGCTCTTTCAGTCCCACAAGACAAAAAGATTCCATTTCCATCATGATTGAAGTCAGAATGAGTACATTCCTGTCAGTGGAGCAAGAAGGGCATGAAGTCATGTACTTTAACACAGACTTATGCCCTTCTGTTTGGCACCAGATACCAATTTTCTCTTTGAAAAACAATTACGCTGCAATAACGTTCATCAATCCACTCCCAATTAATCAATCACGGATGATTCCAGGCAACATTAATGTGTTTGCGATTGCTTGATTCGAAGGAAGCGGACTCGTTCAGGAAAGTGGGTCATAATTACGAGACAATTTCGCACACCTGCATATTAGATGAGTAGACAAACAGCGATTCTCCTTGACTTTAAAACAAAGTCGTCTGCCGTCGTGAAACCAAGTGGAAATGTGAAAAACTTGGTAGTGGATGGTCAATATTTGCTCATTTAGCAAGGACATGTTGTCAAATTTTATAAAGTTTTAATTATTGCTAAGTCTGTTCCAAATAGATTGTATTCTAATCACTTAATCAAGAAAAAATAAATCCCTTTTCAACCCAAATACCTGACGAACAAAATACCTTAACTAGGCCAATTGTTCTTGGAATTTTAGAAGAGCCCCCTTAAATAAAATGGTGCACTTATAAAAGCAATGCCTGAAAGTTGGTTGGAATGTATAAGCAAGCTTCTACTTGACCCTGTTTGAAAAAGGTATTCATTCAAAACTGCTAAATTGATACAAATAATCTAATATTATTGCAATAAAGAATCAAAACTTTCTTCAGAAAAAAATACAGTATTCTAATTTCACACTTCCATTCTATGCTTAATTGTATGTTTCATTTATCTAGAATACATTATAAATTAATGAAATGCAAACAGTCATACATTTGATAAGTTTTGATTGTCCTAGAAGTGAGATATCTGTTATTGTTTAGTCTGATTGTACTGAAAGATATTCAAGTTTTTGTAAATGTACATATAGAATGTTCTATAACATGTTCAAGTTGCTAGTAGCTTACACAAGTGCTATTTAAACAGAATCAAAGAGGTAATAATCATGAGATGATTTGTATTACATCATCATCTTATTATTTATTTATGTGAGGATCATAGTATTGTACAAAATTGTATTAGATTAAGGGTAATAAGAGTAAACAATTATAAGATTTGAGGCTATATCATCAACGTGTGTGACCATTAGTCATATTTCTGGCATTAATACTGTGCAGTTTATGTATCTGTTTTCTTAAATGAAGCTTGCAATGTCATAACAAACAATATAAGATTATTCTAAAAATAAGAAGAATGCAAGGGAAAATAATGATATTTGAGGCTATCATGCAGGTGTATGATTATTAGTCATATCTCTTCCATTAAGACCTTGCAGATTGTGCATCAGTTTTCTCAGTATATGAAGTTAATGAAGTTATAACAAAATATATTAGATTATGGGTAAAATAAGAGAAATACGGGGAAAGAATGATGAGCTTTCAGGCTATCATGAAATAATTGTTTGATAATTAGTCATATTTCTTACATGAACACCTTGCAGTATGTGTAACAGTTTACTTAAAGATGAAGTTGAGTTCTGGTCATGCGATTGCATTGTGAAAGAAACGGTGTGGAATCGACCAGAAAAGGTTGATCATCTAACATATAAGAGTTTGTGTGTATTGCAAGGTTCTGGAATCATCAAAATGATAAGAAATTTGGCCAAGTCTTGGTAAAGTTACAAACACTGTACACAGAAAGATGTGTATGGGGCTACACGAACACGTGGCGTTAAAATCCTACCCCAGAGTTTTACGATGTTACATGACATATTTAGAATATGAAGGCATTTGAAGAGCCATGCTTTTTAGGGAACATGTCTTATCTGATGTTATTCCACACTTGCATAATAAGAATAACGCTCACAAATTATTTTTCAACTCTTCCCAGAACTAAACCTTCTCTTTAAGCTGAGTTCTTAAGAGCATGACTTTTGTTAAGATCAGGAAGTGAAAACCAACAGTATTAGATTATGTGAGAAAGGAGAGGGATACAAGGAGAAATCGATGCGGCTTTATCCTCTTATGCAGGTGTGTTATGATCAAGTTCATGGCGATCCCATTCTGTCTGAGTTCAGATATGCTAAACGCATAAAAAATATCCATGAATGAGAAATCAATTGCTAAAATAAGTCGTTCAGTCAGTTATGTTTGTGGTAATGACTTGATGCGTTGGCAGTGCAGCTACACATATTCCAGCTCATTCAGGTGAAGAAATTATCAAGAAAATGATGAAAGCCATGTGAAATTGCCATTAACCTGTACTCAAGATCTTCATTCTGCGTGATTTGAATAATAAGAGTTTTTGATTTAATC
Organism: Hemicentrotus pulcherrimus; assembly: GCA_003118195.1. Taxonomy (NCBI): domain Eukaryota; kingdom Metazoa; phylum Echinodermata; class Echinoidea; order Camarodonta; family Strongylocentrotidae; genus Hemicentrotus; species Hemicentrotus pulcherrimus. The sequence continues at coordinate 77,170 of BEXV01000449.1, forward strand.
GTTTTCTTGGAAAAACTGGATAAAATGAATATGAAAAATTCACAAAAAATTTACTTTCTAGCTTAAAGTTGTCAAGTCTGTTCATGTTCTCGCATCAAATGAGTGATCTGCTGAAGGCTTGCTTCATCTTTGGAATGTATTCATTTAAGAAACACCCTTCAAATCTTTGAAGACTTTGAAGATTTTTGTATTAAAACTTAACTTGGCAGTAGGTTTCAGGACATACTGATAACCTGAAGTTGTTATTTCTCCTTGTTTTTGAATTGTTCAGAAAAGGTCTAATGTAGCTTGTAACAGTTCCTGGAACAGGGGCGTAGCCACAGGGTGACACCCCCTCCCTTTTGATTCCCATTGCATTTCAGTGTGATGAATTTGGCATTATATCAATATCCTGGAACATCTGTTGGAGAGAAAGTTGTTTTCATTAGATATCAGCAGGTGAGGATATTTCCTAAACTTTTGTCCTTCTTTCCGTTCTGAGAACTGCCATCTTCTTTGGGCTCTTTTACATCTTTCAATCTGGTAGATTTTCATACAAAATGTTATTGTGTAAAATCGCCTGAACAATAAGTACAAGGAATGTTGGCTTTGTGAATAAGACTCTGGGGGAACATTCTCTGAAATATGTTTGTCAGATCACCAAGCACATTATAAGTACATTCATGTCAGATTTGCTTTAAACTATGGGTATTAACTCAAATCTATGGGAAGCTTTCCGATTTTGGGTGTGAAAACTCCTTTAGAGAGTTGGTTGAAGTCCTCAGTATTTTGACTCTCGTAGTAGCCCTGGGCAGAGTGGGGGTGAAATGAAGACAAACGTAATTCTGATTTCTGGCAGTATTTTGAAAAGGAAATTGCATTAGTGAAGCTTTGAATCTCTGAGATCAGAATTTTGATGATACTTCTTGTTCTGTGTCAGGTTTTGATTTTGATTTTGATCA
>BEXV01000449.1:78404-90606 GCA_003118195.1 Hemicentrotus pulcherrimus
AGAGAGAGAGAGAGAGAGAGAGAGAGAGAGAGAAAAAAAAACTTTGCATGTAATAATGAAAGTGAGAAAGGAGGATGTGCTGCAGGGCACATTATTTCCCCCTACAGAGCAGATGAGAGGGACCTTTTAATTCTCCAAGTGGTAGACGATGATGATGATCTCACCATTCGTTCCTTGGACCCGTTTCACAAAGCCTTTTTTCAATGACAAATGACAAAACTCAGTGATAAATCTGCTGATAACCAATCAGAAGCAAGGATTTCATTAGCTTATAACAAAAACTGTCATTTGTCACTGATGACAAGTTTTGTGAAATGCCCCCCTGGTCTCTTCTCCCCACCATGTCTATATCTACCCCTGACGACCGTCAGCTGGATTTGATAATAACAGTAAGCTAATGGGAATTAAGACATCAGTAGTACTTGGGATAACCTTTCTGCTTATCTAAATAAATAGTAAAATGTGGAGATGAAGACCATGTAAGGGTCTAATTAGTCTTGTCTCATTATGTTATAGGAGGGACGATAGCCTAGTTGGTAGAGCAGTGGTCTCGTAATCCGGTGACCCGGGTTCGAAACCAAGGCGATGCGCTAGTGCCCTTTGGTAAGGCATTAACCCTCATTACCAGGTATCTTGGAGAGGACCTAAAGCAGTCGGTCCCCTGGTTGCTTACTAACAAGCATTTATAATTTCTTAGCAGTAGGGTAAAATAACCACCACTAACCAGGGATTTTTTAGGTCCATTCATAACCAGATCTTTATATTATGAGAATATTCAAAGTTCAGTTTATAAATTGTGATCCATTTCTGAATATTCTTGTTGCATGCTCATGACAATCTTGGTGTGGCTTTAGGCTCTGAACTCTGTTTAGTTTTTTGACCTGACATCAACATGTGTTTTAGAGACTTTTCCCCACATTTGAACAGGTGCTTTCAAAAGACAATATACTATAATATAAAGAATGTTCAAAGATCAATTTATAAATTGTGATCCATATCTGGATTTTTTTGTAGTATGAACATGGAAATAATTTGGTTTTAGGCTCTGCTCTCTGTTTAGTTTAGTTACGTTTAGAAATGATTCAATCTCTAGTTTTCTTTCCTTCTGTGTCCTGGATATTGTTTTTATTGTCAATTGACACTTGTATGAACGATAAAATGACAAGAGCCTTAATGATTAACTATAAACACACATGGCTTGTCTCATTCTTCTCATTGATAGTTGAGAAGAGAAAGGTATGGAAAAGATAATAAATTTAATGATTCGTTGGAGGGTTAGAGATGGTATTGAAAAGTGAGTCGGTATAGGCCCCTATACTTGTAGTCTAAGATCATTACTGTGATTTATGGGACAGCAGCAAGGGGCAATCAATTTTGGTATGAGATGAGAAAGAAATGGGGAAATTGGGACTCCCCAGTGGTGAGTAGAAAATTAAGGATTAACTGATTGCCTTGCAACAAAATTAGCGGCAATGGCAAAGGCAACAAAATGACATCCTGGTGTTAAGTTAAAAAGATTTAGTTTGATTTGGACTTTGACATGCAACATTTTGCAGCAAAGACATTCATCAAAATATAAGGTATATAAATATATATTAATTCATTCCCCTCCCCCCAGTTGTTTTTTTTCTTCTAAAAAATCACTTTGAAGAAGATGAAGGATATTTAGAGGGCATTTTGGAGAACTGGGGGGGGGTGTAGGGGGCATCAAACTTGAGATAAGAAAGAAACAGGATGAGAGATTCAGGATGAGAGATTCAAAAAATATAAATTGTTAAATTGCTGTCATGCAACATTGAGCAGTATGAAGTAATCACAAATGAATAGAAAATGTGTTTCGGTCATATGTGTTTTGCAATACCATTTCGATGGAGATGATGAGTTTTCAGAGGGGCATTTCGGGGAAGTAGGGAGGGAAGGGGCTATCAAACTTGAGATGAGAAAGAAAGAGGAAGATTGAAGTTCAACTATTTGCTGACATGCAACATGACATTCAGCGGAAAAGCAATCATAAATGAATGGAGAATGTGTTTCCATTGTCTGCGCTTTACGATATCATTTTGATAAAGATGACCGGTTTTCACAGGGCATTTCGGAGAACTCTCTTGGGCTGTCAAACTGGGAATGAAACGTGAAAGAAATGGGATAATCGGCCTCCCGTCGGTAGAATAGAAAAATACTGAAGGTGAACTGGTTGCTGACATCCAACACTGAGAGCATCAACAGTAGTCATTAAATATAGAGCATGTTATCTGGATGTTTGCGTTCTCTGATAACGTTTTGATGACGATGATGATGGGGGCTAGGAGGGCATTGCTAAGAACTCTATTACATGGTTGAAAATGAGGTATTGGTGGGCAGTTTAAATTGCAATAGGGAGCTGGTTCTCGTGTGACAGTTGCCTGCAGCGAATGTAATTACAGGCGATTGGCATGATGTTAACGTGCAAGGTCGGTCGGCCCGGCCACGCTCAGGCACTGTGTCATTGATGTGGCCACTGGGGACCGGTATTAAAAGGTGCTCATGAGGCGTGTCTGCACTATCTCGAGATTGCCAAATATCCAGATATTTTGAACTATCCCGATCGAAAGCTATCCAGCTATTTGCGTCCTCATTAGACCGAAGTAGCAAATTAGCTGGATAGTTGGTCGGGATAATATCCCAAGATATCTTGGTCTAGTTTGCGGTTTTCCGTGTTTACTAGAGGCAGGCTCGAGGTCAGTGATTGTACTAGCGCGCTGAGCGGTATAGATCACATGTGCGAACCAGAAATCGTTGTGCATGATGGGATCGGGATAATTCACTCCGTACTTCGGTCTAATGAAGACGGTCGTGAACTATCCCGCTAGTTGGGAAATAGAAGGATATTTTGCAAACTAGACAGAGATATCTTGGAATATTAACCCGACCAACTATCCAGCTAATTTGCCACTTCAGTCTAATGAAGACGCAAATAGCTGGATAGTTTGCGATCGGGATAGTTCAAAATAGCTGGATAGTTGGCAATCTCGAGATAGTGAAGACGGGCCTATGGTGTGTTCGGGTTATCATTAGTATTGGAAAGATGATATGACAGATGTATGGGAGGAGAATGTGGGAGGGGGGGGGAAGGGGGGGGGAATGAGGTGAGATATAGTTGCATTGTTATACATTGCTATTGTGTCATTGTTTACAGTATTCTTTTCCCCTTCAATTTCCTTATCCTTCTCTTATCCTTCTCTTCCCCTCTCTTTCTCTCCATCTCTCGCTGTCTTACTCTCTATCTATCTATCTCTATCTCTCTATCCATCTCTCTCTCTTTATCTCTCTCTATCTCTCTTTATCTCTATCTCTCTCTATCTATCTCTCTCTATCTCTATCTCTCTCTCTGTCTATCTATCTCTCTCTATCTCTATCTCTATCTCTCTCTGTCTATTCCTCTCCTCCTGTCCTCTATTGTCTGTTTGGAGCCAGAAGGGCATTAACTCATCTACCTCAACACAGAGCTAAGTCCCTTCTGGCTGTTAACCAACAAAATCTATATCATGGGCTCAGGCATACTTGACAGAAGCTTCTGGTTAAAGGGATTTAAACCAAGTTCCTTGTACTACCATACACTGAAATTCTGTTTATGCTAGTTATTTCACTTGAATATCATCTGGGGCCTGAAAGATGTTGACTGACATAGGAACGTTGCCCTTCTGGCTATTAACATACAGTATTTTGTAAAATGAGAAGAAATTGCCAGAAGGTAATAACCGTTGAATGGTGCATTGGAAGTTCATGCCTGTCTTGATGATTACAGGATATCACACAGAGCAAACACCCAAAATATACATCTTGGAGTCATCATCAAAGGTTTGCACACACACACACACACAAAAATCAATTTGGTCTGGAGTTCATGGTGATTGTTAGAGGCAAGTAGAGACTCTTGGAGTTACGGTCAAGCATCTTCATCCATCATGAAACATTTGCGCAGATAAGCCGAGACTAAATTGAAATTCTAAGAATTTTGTTTAGTGATTGATGAGAGGGATCTGAAGATCGCATAAATTAATCTTTCTGTAAAAGTTCCTTTACGGGGAATTGGAAAAAAAAACTTTATCAACTGCATGATCAATCATTAAAGCTAGGCCCTGTCAGTTTGATGCTCAATTTAGTCAATTATTTATACTTGTATGTTTACAATTACCTTTCATATAAAATTCATTGCATTATCTCTACCTTTTGCCATGGATTTTTTTTAATGAGATTTTTAGTTTTCTTTAATTTGCTATCTCTTTCTCAGATGTCTTTATCTCTGTCTTGCTGTAACTTTGCCCCTCTCCTAGTTTCTCTTTGTTTCTCTCCTTGTGAAAAACTCTTTCTGGCTCTGTATTTACCCATGTTTATCTCACACCCTCTCTCCCCCTCTCTCCCTCTCTCTCTTTGTCTCTCAGCCTCTCTCTCTCTGCCTCTCTCTCTCTCTCTCTCTCTCTCTCTCTATATATATATATATCTTAAACACACACACACACACACTCACTCACCCTTCTCTCTCTCTCTCCCTCTCTCTTTTTTTCTCTCCCTCTCCTCTCTCTCTCTCTCCTCTCTCTCTCTCTCTCCTCTCTCTCACTCTCTCTCTTTCTGACACCCTGTCCCTTATACAAAAAAAAAAAAATCTTACTTCTCTGTTCTTTCCTTGCTTGGTGTGAATTCAAATTAAGGTGCTTCCACCACTATAGCCCTGGAGTGACAGGGCACTTGCTTTGCGCTGGTTTGCTTGGCGTGATCTCGCTGCCGACTGCTCCCAGCGAAACATCATCTTAATATCCTGTCCCATTGGACCACCCCCTCTGGCAAGGTCATTTCTTGCGCAATCTCATCTCCCATTAATCCTCTGCTTCCCGGGATTCATCAACCCCTCATTCAGACTATCAAGATTCATTGTATAGCTACCCAAGAAGAACTTATTATTTCTCCCTAGACGGAACATTGTATAATTAATGAAACATCATGTAGCATGAGCAGATGCTTGAGCCTCTATCCGATGAAAACATGATAAACAAAGAGCGTCTACCGTAATTAACGTTGTATAAAACGCCCTCGTGTATTAACAGTATCCCCGATTATGACCTCAGTCATCCCGCACCGATGCCATAACCTGCAGTTTTTTGTATACATTGAAATGGATTGAAGATGGCGACTTTGCTTGCTAGATGCTTCGCAGCAGGTCCGTTAAACGGCCCCTTCTTTTACTTTTGCAATGCATTGGCACGAACTTAGATCAAGATCTATCTGCAGATGTTGTTTTTGGAAGCTTCTTTTCGTCTTCATGTCAACAATGCAAGATAAAATTGTCTGTAAAATGTGTGGGAAATGTCCTGTACCATAGTGGTATAGTTATTGTTCCGTTCATAGTCCCATATGTGCAAATTCGTGCTGGTATTGACTTACTTTTTTTTTGGGGGGGGGGGTGTAACATATATAAACTGAACCCCCGACTTTGACATTTTTTTGGCGAGAAAAAAGGTGCGGTTTATACGCCGTTAATTACAATACTTCTTAAATGTGAATGTTGTATTATAATACAAAAGCTGTTTAACTGGGTGGGGCATATCTGGATCCTTTCTGATGATTGGCCAGCTGTTGACTCGGCTGACTTTAAGAAACTGGTTTCTATAAATGTTACTCTTTTCACAAGCATAATTATGTCCCTTTTACAATGTGAGGAATCTTTCTACAGTTCTCGATACAATTTTGTTGCAACATGTATACCCTCCTTGCACTATACCTTATATGACATTCTTAATCCAAAGTTGGTATAACTTTCCATTAGTCTGAACTAACCTTCCGAGTTACTATCCAAAGAGTTGGCACCAACCCCTCGGGTTGTTGACGGAAGGAAGGTGTTGTGTGGGGTTGAAAACATTGATTTGATCTTTATATGATGAACCCTGTAATGATGAAGCATGGTTAGTGGTCTGTGTGAGAGAGAGAGAGAGAGAGAGAGAGAGAGAGAGAGTTAGCAAAAGAGAATCCAGGAATTGATAGACTGCATTCTTGATAGCCAAATACGGTATCTTGGTTCATCGGGAGCCATAGATAACGAGGAATTCCCGGGTTCAAAACCATGCACGTCTATTCACTAGTTTTCTTTGGTTAGGTATCAACTCTTTGTTTGCCCGGAGCTGAATCTCTGGACTTCCAAATTGTTCGGGGTAGGAACTTACATAGATACTTTGAAAAACTTTGATTTAAGCTACCCATTGCATGCTTTAAAAATTGTCTAAAGTAGGAAAAGGGTTGGTGCTCAATTTACCATGTCCTTCAGGTGGGCCCGTTGTCCATGTTACTCCTTTGGTTTAGCAGTTGCATAGGCTACCAATCAGGCAACGCATATAGTGTTCAAGATCTTGACTATTGTATACAAGTATCTTGGCTCATTCATCATACCTTACCAGTCTACCATCATAATGATGATAATTAGATCAATTTGTATAGCGCAGCTGCTATATGAATAAACTCTACTGGGGTGCGATGAAAAACAAAAGTCCTAACAGTGGCTGATTGTCCACATCCATATCTTGAGTTGGAGAAAAATCATCATCATATCATTTTGCCTTGTTCTTGTTCATTAAGACTAAACAGACATTTTCAATGAGTTTCATCCATCATTCTGTCTAATAGGAAAGGCAAGAAATCTAATGGGGGACTTTGGGATGTTGTAATTATGTGCCCCATTTCCCAAGCTTCAACCCTCATTGATGTTGACCACTTTCTTATGCTTTTTACTGAAAACAGTTTTCCATCCTCATCTTTAATTCATGACAGTCTCTGAAATTCCAGACGTCTTCCCATTGAGGAGAAAATGCATCATTCTTCGTCTATTTTGAGAACACTGGGAAAGGAAAATAATACAAAAAATCTTGTCAAGAGATTTGGTTGAAATGACTAGAAAGGCCAATGACTTCTGTAACATTTAACAGCATTTGAGGGATAGTTACCATGACCATCCTTTTCAATTAACGGGAGGAGTTGAAAGAAGGAAGATGCAAAATGTATGAAGAGAAGTAATTTTTAAATTGTTTGAAGAGAAGTAGGTAGTAAAATGTTTGAAGAGGAGTAACTAATGGTATGTTTGAGGACAGGTAACTTATTAAATGTGTGAAAAGAAGAAAGTAACCTGATAAATGTGTGATTAATGTCCAAGGAGGACATTTTCTTTTCTAGGTGTTTCTGAGGTGCAACATTTGACAAGATTCCTTTACGCTCGAGCTATAAGGGCACCAGTGAAAGTGAAAAAGAGACCCCCCCCCACAAAAAAATGATTATCTGTTGCAAATGCGTAATGAATATGATCAAATTTATCTTCTCAAAAAAATCTGCCATTCAATTTCAATAAAGCATTTTTTGAATCAACAAACCTAGTTCTTTCAAATATTATTACTTTGGAATTACTAACAGACATGAAAAATTGAATTCATCAGGACAAAAATTGAATACAACAACTTCACCATTTTCATTTGATAGCATCCAGCATTTATTTCTTCTCCAGCAAAATAAGAATCACATGATCAATTTACTTTCCAACATTCTCCAAACAATCATCATGAAGCTTATAATCTTGATGCCATGGAGACAGAATCAAATCTGCCAATGCTCGGAAATTGGGAGTTCAGTTACCTTCAAGTGGGCCTGTGGCCAATTTGGAGTCATGACGACAGTTGGCTCGGAAAAGGATTTCACATCTAACCAAGATTGCCAGTGTAAAGGCTATAGATAGTTACTGTCATGGATTGTTTGCTGTAGGATATGATGCGCGTCCGAGACACTGCCCTGGTCATTTTTCTTTTTCCTGCAATAAAAAAAAAAATCTATAGTTCTTTCAGGTAGGTGAACCTGTAAGAAAGTTTATTGTATCAGTGAGATTTGTTTTTGTTTAAGAGAAGTAATAATACAACAATTATTGTTTGGAAGGAGAGGCAGTAAGTGGCTAATGGTTAAGATATTTTGGTTGTTAATTGTCTTCAAATTGTTTTTATCAGATAATTGGAGGGGCTTAAAATTTTCTTGGAAAACATGTTTAAGAAATCAATGACAAATGATATTATATGAGTGTGCCTTTATATTTGCTAAGCATACAGTGCACTCTCAGAAAACTCATGCTTTTCTTCAGTCCACTGGCTATTCCCTTTTTAAAGTCTTAGATAAATAAAGCTAGTAGAATTCTTATGAATGTTCTCCAAACCAACTCCAAACCAATGTATTCTTGGCCATTGTGGTATCAATTTATTTTGTTTGGTCAGTTGTCAGTCTCGTGATGGGTTCATCATTTATTGAGATTGGGGTTTTATGAAGTAAATGAATATTTTACAGTTTAAACAATTTGGTAATAGCTGTCTTCAGCACAACTTTCCTTTTGTCAACTTAAAAAAATGAATTAAGTAAATATTCTGAAATATAAATAATTAAAAAAGAGAGATCTTAGTCACATTTTGACAGATACTGTGATCTTTGGAGCATGAAGTCTTTCCATTTAATTCATCTTCTTCATCCTTCATCAGAGCATTTGAGATGGGTTTAGTATGGTCTCAGAGGAGGTGCCTGGAGGCAGGCCATGGTTACGGGGCTTGAATAATGATCAGGAGAATGATCTTAAGGGACTATGCAATGTGATAGATTATTTCCTTTTATCAAGTCCAGAGGAAATTGTAATGAGTAGAGTTGTTTACCCATTAGAATTCTGTGGTTCCTACTTTGTGATTGTCAAGAAAGACATGTGATGGTCATGGTGCTGCTCCAATGTTTTCACTTTTCTCAGTTTATCATTGACCCCTAGTTTCCTGATGAAATAAATGTTTAAAGTTTGCTGCTGACCTATTCAAGCCTCTATTCTCATTTTTTTCTATGCAAATCGCAGCAACTTTAAAAAAAAATGAAACTCAAGACAATTTTGATAATCCTGTCCTTCCTGTCCTTCACCTTTAGCAATGTATGAGCTTGATTCCTATGGGACACACTGTGAGGTATTGAAATTGTCCTTGAGTTTATTTGTCGGAAGTCGTTGCAATCTTTCTTGACATCTTCCTTGTGAATTTTCCTTTATCATATTTGTCATTCCTTCCTCTCCTAGCTCTCTGTCATTATTTTTCTGTCCCTTCTATCATTCAGACCTGCACTCCCTGTGTCTTTCTATCACTCACTCTCCCTCTCTCCCTCTCTCTTTGCTCCCCCTCTCTCTCTCTCTCTCTCTCTTTCTCCCTCTCCCTCTCTTCCTCCCTCTTCCCCTCTCTCTCTCTTTCTTTCTCTCTCCCTCTCCCTCTCCTCTTGTTTCCATCCTCTATCTCCTTTTTCTCGCATATTCTCTATCTTTGTGCTTCCTTCCTCTCTTATCTCATGTCTTTTTCTGTACTTTCTCCTCTTTCTTTCTCTCTCCCCCTCCCTCCCTCTCTCTCTCTATGATTATAATTGGCTTTAATTTCTCTGCTTACTTTAACACACAAGAAGAATGGAAAAGAAATAAGATGTATATTATTGACATGTTTACACTGGAGCAGACACAGCGTGTGCAATATACCTTTCTAGATCAATGACATGCTCAGTACCAGTATGAACGTTCTCAATGTTTTTAGCTTGCAGCATCACACCTGTCCTGGTTACATGTCTAGCACATGAACATGTGTCCGCATATATGTTGATAGGAAAACATGGAAACCATACACAAAAACACACTGTGTGGGACTGAAGCTCAAATATTTTTGTAGCTCCAAAAGTATGTATATTCGTTACCACTTCTGCAAAGTTGGCCGTCTTGTTATCTTCTGAACCCCGTCCCCATGTTCATTATTTTCTCGTTTTATTTGAATGTTTAAGATTCTATTGAAAGTGTAAAAAATATTACTTTTAAAAAGCCTTAATCTTTTTTCTTCTCTTTCTTGCAGTGCAATCCAGGGATGGGGACCAATATTTTTTACAACCTTCTGTACACCCCACCCACCAAGATCATGATGTTGACTGGTTGCAGCAGTGTGTCGACACCGGTGGCTGAGGCAGCTAGGATGTGGAACCTAGTGGTGGTAAGTTGTATCTCAATGATAATAGAAATGGTGGTGGTGGTGGTGGTGGTGTTGGTGGTGTTGGTGGTGATGGTGGTGTTGTTGATGATGATGTTGTGATAATGATGTGGTGGTGTTGTGGTGACGATGATGATGATGGTGTGGTGGTGGCAGTGCTGGGGTGGAGATGAAAATGGTGGTGATTGAAAGGGTGGTGATGGTTGCGGGAACGGTGATAATGGCAGTGGTGGTGGTGATGGTGGTCATGATGGTGATGGTGGTGGTAGTAGTGGGGACAGGGCATGGTGGTGGTGGTAATGGTGGAGGTGGAGGTGATGATGGGGATGATGTTGGGAAGATGATGGGATGGTGGTGGTGAATATGGTAGGGATAATAATGATAGGGATTGGTACATTAGTGGTAGTGTTGATTGTAAGAATTGGAATGATGGGGTGTTATGGATGGAGGTGGTGGTGGTATTGGTTACATTGGGGTGGTGGTAGTGGTGTATATGGTAGTGATGGGGATAGTGGTTGTTAACATTGGATTTCACATAATAATGTTCATGGTAATGCTTTTAACCATTTTAAGACACAGATGTAAAATCAGAAGATTGTTAAATGGGAGCCCGCCCCCCCCAAATTTTTTTAAATAAAATGTTTGAATCAGCGATTCAATTTCTTGTAATAATTTTATTATGTGCAAAGTTTTTTGGTATAGTTTCTTGAAAAAATGAATTATGTATGAAAAAAAAAATGTTATATCTTTGTTTACCTTTCTGTTGGAAATGAAATAAATATGAATATGAATATGAACAGTAAGATTTAGACCATAAATTGTAGTTATGGAATTTATAGATAATATCTACTGAATCCTAAGGGAACAGAAAGGAAATGCGGCACAGTTACAAAATTGCTTTTACTGACAGGAAATTGCTATGTTTATGTCTGAAATTTCCAAAGCAGTCTCAGTCCAGCAATATTAAGATCTGCTGTTGAAGTATCACCACTCGACCACTTACAGTGATCAGCTGTGTCTAGGAAATATGACTTTCAAAATAGCAATCCGCTGGACAATATACAAGATTACAGAATTTGTTTATCAGATCAATGTGATTAGACTAACCAAAGCTGGAGCCTGTGGCAATTATTAGTTTAAAAGCTTCTCAGCGTGTTACCAGTCTTTAAAATTTAATCTGATACCCTATCTTGTAAACAAACGCTAGTTGTTCATATGCTGTACCTGATAAAGAAAAATCATTTGTAACTGAGCAGTATAGTTAAGTTAAGGCTTTCCTTAAACAAGTGCTTAACTTTAAAAGAATCAATACAACTTATAACTTATCTTTACACTGTGAAATATGTTTATCCATTTATATCATTAAAAAAATGAGAATTTCTTGATAAGACTATTGACTGAGGATCTTTTTTTGCTATTACTAACATTTAATGGTTATACCAACATATTTTCTTTTTTCTCTTTGGATATGAAATACATGGGGAAAAAACATATTTCATGGGGGACATATTGGGCAGAATCATTGATTTTGTTATTCACCTATACATGCATTTGCTAAATCTTAACTTGGAAATCATATCATACCTTCGAAGTGGGCTTAAAGTTATACAGAATTTGTTTATCTGCTTCTCGTTATCCATGGAAAGAAAATACTTTTAAGTGTGAAAGGCTCTGTGCAGTTGTTGTAGAATATGGGCAGTCTTGACTAACCCATCCAGGTCCAAAACATTCTTTCTTTCTAAATGCCCATAACTTCAATAGTTGAGATACCCAACTGCTTTTATTGATTGACAGCAGAAATGAAAGTCATGTATTACATTCATTATTCAAGTCTTCAAAAAAATAAGAAGAGGATTTATTACGACAAACAGTTCTGAATCATGCATTGGAAGAAAATAAAATAAATTTCATTTGGAAGAATTAGAATGTAATGAGATTATTTCATTAGATTTCATTGCTTTTAGTTAGACACACACGTGGGGTTTGGAAAGCTAGACTATTAAGGAGAAAAAGAGTAATTATGGAGCTAATGTGCTTCAATACACTGTAATAATATTGACACAATCAGGTATGTATTTATGTTATAGCCCAGGGAATAAATGAAGTTTCACTTGAAATGAATTCTCGGCCAAACAAAGACCCCCCCCCCCCCCCCCCCCCCCCCC